>PVIH01009545.1:0-81625 GCA_004025045.1 Sigmodon hispidus
GACTCACTCTTGAGGGAGGGGGGACAAAACTGGATTTGGCCGGGAGTGAAGACTGATCCAAGCATTGTTGGGCCAGTGTGACCATAGGACTGTCTGCTCCCTGCCCAGGGAGGGGATGGGGAGTTGCAGAGAAGAAAAATGATCAGATGTGGTGGGAGGGGGAAGAGACCTTCAATAAGGATATACAGGGATGGAAAAAGAAAAATTCAGAGGGAAAGCTGAACACAAAGAAAATATATGTGTAGTAATCTTATTTGCATTTCCACCCTTGATAAGCCACGCTTATGATTATTATCCTCTGTATAGTTATTGTTAACTCTTCCACATTTTTTTTAAAATTCTTTTTACTTTTTTTTTGATAAGTACAAAATAAAGAAAAAAAAAGAATGAAGTCTTACTACATTTCATAATAAGTAACAATTTATATATATATATATATATATATGTTTGTATAATCATGTCTCAAAGCCTTCTCCAGGCCCTCCCTAAGGCAGAGGGAGGGAGAGAATGCTGATGAAACAATTCAGACTTTCAGAATATTCTCTAAAAATAAACATCAATGACTGTAGTCACGCAGATTCTACCCTGTCCTCTGTACTCTAACCTTCATACATCCATCAAAATCTTACTTTTGAGGAACATAAAATGAGTTTAAAGGAATGAACACGTCTGTTTTATATTCTTAATTTTAAAGAAGTAAATGTCTGTGTACATTTATTGCTTAAAATTCTTCAAAAGCATTTCCCACTTATTTCTTGTTTATTAATGTAACCATTTTTTAACACGTAAGTTGTGAGAATTTACTTTATGCTTTGAATTATACTTGAATACTGTGCCTTTTATTTTGTTGCACAAATGTTTTCTGTGTGAGCTGTTGTGGAATCTTTTGTGTTGGTCTTAATACCCTTCCCTTATGAAGATATTATACACTTTTGTATTTTAATCACTCTTTCCGCACTCTGAAGCATGTTCCCTGCTGTAAGATTTTTCCAGACTCATCTCCTATGTTTTCTCTCCTAGTTCTAGAATCAACTATTTCTCTGGGGGACCTTTGCTCCTATTACCAGGAAATGGTATCTAAAACTCCAGGATTGGATGTGCTATATTTTTCTTTCTCTGGGGGACATTATTGAATCTAGATCCTCTCCACAAACAAAACTAGCAGTGTGCAAATGTTTATGTTCATATACATATCAGGAATCTGACATGCAGAGAGAAGTGAATGCTCAGTGGTTAGCGCATGTAGTAGTATTCAGGAGAATTCAAGTTTAGTTCCCTGCAGCAAATTGGACAGCGCAGTTACCTGTAACTCCAGCTCAAGCGGTTTCGATGTCACCTTCAGTCCTCCATGAACACTTGCACTCACATTCACATACCTAAGCAGACACACTCATATATACTTAAAATATTTTTCAAAAAAATAAATATTAAAAATATTAGAATCTTACTAATATGTTGAATAGTGTGTTGAAACATCTTGACAGTGATTTCTTTATCCAGGTGAGCCTGCATGTTGTGGGAAGGCATGTAATCCCTAGCTTTTCCATAGCTCTCCTTCCTTCCTCATAGAACAGCCTTCCGGTGGTAGTGCACAGTGATACTGAGAATGTTTCATTTTGCTAACTTTTTCTTGCAAAGCATATGCCCTTTATTTTTGACCATGTGTAAGGTCCTTGCTTTGATAACTTCTTTTTATTGTTTGATAAGATGTGCATCATATGCTTTTCATAATACTTACCTTCTTGAGTGCCCACTGACTTTCTTATAACTCTGACATTTTAGTTTTATTGAATGTGAAACACAAAAGAGAGGAAGTAAACCTTAAATGCCAAAATACTTTTTTTTTCTGTTCAGAAAAATGGTAGCTTTACCCATTGCTTATTGGAAATTTTTTTTTTTTTTTGTAGAATTCCATTCAAAAGTGAAAACATGAGAATTTCCCCTTGAAGTTTACCTTAAAAAATAAATAAATAAAGCCAAAAGCACATGCAAAGGTTATGCATAAGCTTTACTCATTGTTTTCCGTCCAGAGACCTGCAGCCTTGAATATGTATTCTCATGAGACAAGTTCAAGGATGAAGACTCCAAGCACCAGAGTGACACTTGTCTCAGTTCACTGGATGTGGACAAAGCTGTTACAATATTCATGTGTTAAAGTTACACTGGAAAGGATATTTTTACAGGAAAGTGCAACGCGAGATTTATACAAAAAAAAAAAAAAAACTACAGAAGTCATTCACATTCAATAAGCCAAATTGTTTTGAGAGTGAAAAATAAATGTTTAATGTCACAGAGGCATACAATTTTAAAAAAGGAAATTTTAAGTGCAGCTTTTTAAAAAAGAGTTCAAATTTACTGTTACCAGAAAATTCATACTATTCATACAGGTAAAGAATCCTCATATTTACTTTTTGAAGCAATTTAATATCAGAGGTCTATTTGTTGTTATAACGCCAGTTATTCCAAGACATGGCAGAAATGCATGTTTGCAGCCACTGTTTTAAGAGCATCCTGAGGAGAGTGGAAGACAGAGTCCTGTGTGCTTGTGGTCTTGACATTTTTCTTCATTGTCATGAGAATTTAGAGGACCAGTTCTCACAAAGATAGAAAAACTTAAAATTTCACTAGCAGCCATTGAATCTGAACAGTATAAATGAACACCATGACTCAAGTACTTAACATGAGTTGTTGTGCTCAAAAGTGTCTCTCCATCTCCTGTTTGCACTTATCTACCACCTGTCTATTGTTTGTCTACCTATCTCTATATATGTGTGTCTTTTCTATTTACTTAAATATGGGTGTAATTACCTTATATGGGTAGATTTACCCCTATAAAAGAGAAACTCATTTCTGTAAATGTTCTCATATGCAATTTGAAATTAGAGCCTTATAGTAGAAATCACATAATTAAAAGTGTTGATTTTACATACTTGAAGTACTAAGCTAGAAGTGCAGAATATTCCTCTAAATATTGTTGCATTGGAATAGCTGGAGAGAGGGATCAGCATCCACACTGCTCTTGCAGAGGACCAAAGTTTTATTCTCAGAACTCTATAGGGCAGCTCACAACCACTTTTATTTTTAGATCCAGAGTATCTAATGACTCTGGTTTCTGTAGGCACCTATACACAGGTTTGCACTTATGTATACACACATGTACTCTTACTTTAAAATAATAACAAAAACAAATCTTTTTTTCCTGAAAGTACAAATTTTATTTGTTTTACTTTTATATCCAATACCACCTAATACAGTAAATCTAAAATGAAAGTAAAATAGGTATTGGATGCATAGCAGTATCATTAAATAAAGAAATATAAACTGGACACAGGAAGATATTCTGCACCACTGTTTCAAAAGTATTCTTTCTTATAGATATGAAAATCACAAGGAGCTCTCTTCATTGTTTGAGGGCTTCCCTTCATTAGATTGTGTATAATCACATCCAAAATGGCAAACATTTTGGACTGCATAACATCTCCCCACCCCCAGCCTAGTTTTTTTTATACACTAGACTATTAACACATATTGTTTTCTTTATTTATTGTTCTTTTTTGCTTCTTTGTCAAAAATAAGTTATTCATAAATGTATGGATTAATGTCAGGGTCTTCAATTAAATTCCATTGGTCCATGTGTCTGCTTTTATGCCAATACCAAGTTGTTTTATAACTGTAGCTCTATAGCATAGCTTGAAGTCAGGGATGGTGATGCCTCTTGAAGTTCTTTTTTGAGCAGGATAGTTTTGGCAATCCTGGCTTTCCTGTTATTCCAAATGAAATTGAGTATTGCTCTTTCAAAGTCTGTAAAAAACTGTGTTGATATTTTTATTATTATTATGATGATGATGATGATGAACAAAGAAGTCACACTCTCTATCCTTGTATATCATTATTCAAGGTCCCTTCCTCCTCCCACCACATCAGGTCATTCTCTCTTCTTTACAACTCCCCGTCCCCACCCTGGGTAGGGGGCCAGGTGTCCCAAGGTCCCACTGTCCCACTGTCACAATTTTGCTTAGTTCAGCCTCTACTCCTGGCAGAACCAGTTATCTTCCCCAACCTCAAGACTGAGTCAGGTGTTCCTCTAGGGGGAGTGGGATCCAAAGAGTCAGTCCAAGGTGTTTTTGATTCCAAGCTGTTCAGTGGTTTGCACTTGAGCATGCTTTGCTTTTTTCTTGTTTGTTTGTTTGTTTGTTTAGAATCCACTAATGAGTGAGTACAACCCCTGCTTATCTTTCTGGGTTTGTGATACCTCGTTCATGAGGATATTCTCCAAATCCATCCATTTGCCTGCAAATTTTAGGATATCATTTTTTCTTATTACTGAGTAGTACTTTATTGTGTAGATGTACCACAGCTTGTTAATCCATTCTTCAGTTGAGGGGCATCTAGGTCATTTCCAGGTTCTTGCTATTATGAATAATGCTGCCATGAATATAGTTGAGCTAATGCCTTTGGAGTGCAACTGTGGATCTTTAGGGTATACACTCAGAAGTGGTATTGCTGGATCCTTGGGGAGATTGATTCTCAATTTTCTGAGAAACCACCATACTGCATTTCAAAGTGGTTGAACAAGTTTACACTCCCACCAACAATGGAGGAGTGTTCCCCTTGCTCTGCATCCTCTCCAGCATAGAGGACTGATCTCTAAGATATATAAAGAACTCAAGAATCTAGAGCCTCAAACCTTGAATAACCCAATCAAAAAATGGGGTTCAGATCTAAAAAGGAAATTCTCAGCAGAAGAATTACGAATGGCTGAAAGGCATCTGGAAAAGTGCTCATCACCTTTAGCCATCAGAGAAATGCAAATCAAAACAACTTTGATATAACACCTGACACCTGTTAGATTGGCTAAGATAAAAGACACAAAAACAAATCTTTATATTTGGTTGCATTGAGATTGTTTCTGGACCTCCAGAATGTGTAAATAATATACATAAAAGAAATAGATGGTTTATATACCAAATATATTAGAGGAATGTTATAGGTAGGATGTAGTCTGATTCTATTCTAAAATAAATTCAGAAAGGATTATCTCAGAATAAAATTTGGCTTCTTACTCTCCGTGGTAATAAAAAGTATATTGAATGGAGAAATAATCCCTGAACCCCATACAACTAAAGGTTTATCTTCATCTCATACAGAACTGAAGCCAAGGTACCAAGCAGTCCTGGTTACTTTTTATTCTCCTTTGTCATCATCATCCTTTGATTTAGAAACTAACACTCAGTGTGATCATTGTGGGAATATTGTACATAAGTAAAGTACAAAATTATCTGGGATAATAACAAAAAATCAGTTTTTTTTAACAGTAAGTATAGAAAATGTGGTTAGGGAGAGACAGCAATAAGTCATTTTCATGTACGCGGACTTATATCTTTGAATTTGATATCACAGATAAGCAGTTATTTGCAAGCTACACACATGAAGATGCTAGATGCTGTCATTTGAGATGTTGTTCATGCAATTCATGAAGGAACACTGGAGGATCATACAGGACCAGAGTAGTTCATCCTGTCTGAAAGTTAATCTGAAGTGCGTGTAGCAGTTGCTAGTACCTTCAGGTGTTAAGGAATACAGGATATCTCAGTCCTTACAGTCGGTATTTCAACACTATTGAGACACCTAGTGTAATGGCTTAAACAAGGCACATGAAACATGATTATAACTCAGTATTATGACTCAGTATGACTTTGGTATATTTTGAACCTCATTTACTCATTTAATGGAATAAATACAAAGATAACCCTGTTCTAGGAAATGTACAAATAGTTCTCTCAGAGATGGTTCAATTTTCTGCTTCTCAGATGAAATCAATAATACTGATCTGATTTTGTCAGCTGTTTGTTCAACATTACAACTAGGAAAGATTTATTTATTTTTTTTACTTAGATGATGTTTCTAGATGAAGTGTCTAGAAATTTCTTTTAATTTATTTGCAAGCTGAATTCATATCACCATTCATTGTTACTTCTTCAGAATACTATGTATGAATAAAAAAAAATAAAAACTCAGTTGAAAGGGAAATTCAAAGCATGTCATCTGTTAGAAACACATTTTTTTTTTGGTCAAGGCCAGCACTTCAATCTTAATAGTGTTTCAAAACCTGCAGTGTTATAATGATGGTGCTAAACACACTTTTTCTTGCTTAAAAATGAGTTGAAGAAAAAATGAAGCTATAATTTCAAAATATTGCTACAGATAGAGCACAGCCACAGGTGTAGTTCTATAACATGCTATTTGAATGTTTTCTGTAAAATAATCACATTAAACACAAGGAATAGGAAAAATGAATGTTAAGGAAAAGATGTCAATATGAAATAATACATAATATTATAAGACACACTCTGTTCAAGTCAGTATTTCATTAATCGAACTTGAATAAGCTTAATTCCCTCTTATGTCTTAATCAAGAAAGCTTTAAAATGTTAAAAACTTAAATGTAGCAATTAGAAGTCGGTGAATTCAGCAAATCTGATTCATTCTTTTATATAAAGAATTACATCAATAGCAAAGGCCTGTACAGACTCTCATCCAGGTGTGTGATTTAAAACGTATTTCATATAGTCATTAGATAGCTATAGAGAAACATATTCTACCAATGTATTTTAGAGCAGTCTTCAGCACAGTATGTAGCATAATTCCTGCAGGTGGTTTATGAAGGTTCAAAGAGGAGCTCTAACTTTGAAGGTTCATCTTGTTTCACAGCAGTCAAAGAGTTAAAATAATTCAATGTAGGGATGATTGAGTCATGAGTTCAATTTTTATTTCACAGATGCTTGCCAGATTTTCTTAAATTCTAGAGGATCTTCCAAATACTGAATAGAAACCAGTAAGAGAATTCTACTCTTGTTTATTAACTGAGGAAACTAGATACCATAAAGGTGAGGTGACCTGAGTACTATATCATTTACAGGGCAGTTTTTAAAAATGTCATACCCAAAAGGACATGTTCTGATTTTTATTTTGTGCTTACAAACATCACTACTTTAATTTCTTTTTTTATTTTTAAGATTTGAATTGGTGATCGTTAGCTCTAATTGTCAACTTAACACAACCTACATCTACCTGCAAAGAGACTCGGCAAGGGCTTGTCTACTTGGTTTGGCCTGTGTGTGTATCTGGGGGACCCTGTTAACTAAACTAATTGATTTTGGAAGACTTAGCACACTCTGGGTGTCACTATTCCCCTAAAAGAGAGTCATGAACTATATAAGCAGAGCCCTCAGATTTGTACAAGAAAGCAAGAGAGTGAACATGTATACATTCATTTCACTCTGTTCTTGACTGTGGATACAATGTGATTGATGATTAAAAATTCCAATCCTGTCTTTTCCACAATTACGGAAGACTGAGACTTGGAATTGTAGGCTGAAATAGACCTCTGCTCTCATAGATCACTTTTTAGCAGAATATCTTATCTCAACAACAGATTGTAAACTGGAAAATGACTTGCAGTTTAACTTTGGGATGTCAGACATAAAAATTGAGATTTATATTTTTAAAATTATATTATTTTGAAGTGGAACTCTTATTTCTCTTCCTTAATACCTACATATGGGAATTTCAATGTGGAGTAATTTTTACATTTATTTGAAGTTCTAAAATCTTAGGAAATGTATTAAATTCTATATTTAGAATTAAAATAAATGTATGCAAATATTTTCTAAAAATCTAAACTTCTAATTTTTGTGTGCTGTATAAACATACAGATGTCAAATGTCAAAGTAGAAAAAATAAGTTACATAATAAATAATCTGGGAAAATTGGCAATGCATATGAGGACGTATTTTCTTGATCTTTTTAAACAAATCAAAAATGAGAAGGAAATGAAATATATATTACATGCATGCATATACATATTCACATACAGGTACATGTATACATATATGTACTTATCCAACAACGTGAATGATGATATTATAAGGAGATGTAATAGATCGCATATTAAACAAATTCACTAAGTGGGTTTATCCAAACCAGATATAAATTTGTTTCCATTCTATGTCAAAGTACTTGTAATTCTTAATACGTAAGAAAGCATAGATGAATATTTGCCACCCGCTAGTAAATCAAGGTCAGTAATGGGCTAACAGAGTCAACTGGGTGACAGGTTCTAAAAATTCTTTTAGAAGACATAAAAGTAAACTCAAATAGAGATGTCTAAAGATCACTGTTATGTAGAAAAACTATGTTAGTGATTATAAATGTAGTGGCTTTTATAAGTTACTTGTATGTGTTATGTACTTGTATCTGTGACTTTCTCCCAAGGGAATTATATTATTATTGCCAGCTATTTATTTTAAATAATTTTTATTTAATAAAATACACTATATTAGAAAAGGCCTGAGAATTTTATTTTTAGAAATCCCATTGTTATGGTTAGAGATTGCTTCATGCAGACCCGTGTTACTTTTGCAAGCAAGGCTTTTCAATTTGGGATAAACACTTTCATATAAATTTAGATTTTTACTCAGCAAATTTCTATAAAGTCCCTGAGTTTCTCTGAAAAAAAATTCAACCATATGAACTATTGTCAACTTAAGCATGGCTGTGCACACTTACGCTTATTGATTATTTTTTATTTATACTGGATATTAATTTTTTTGCCATCTCTAGATTAGAACTTTTAGGTTAAAATCTAAAATTTCAAGAGCTTTAATAAGCAATTTACAGCCAAGAAATCACAATCACTATTTGTTGTTACTTTAATAATCTCTACATAATCCTAGTGGACCTCCATCCCATGACATTTCAAACTCACTGAGAATGCTGTCACTTGAGTATCCAGAGGTGTGTCTCTTAGGTGATACTAAATCAAGCTGACAATCCAGACTAACCATTACATTCTCTGTTTTCCTCTCATTTCTTACATTTAAACTGTCTGCAAACTTTTGGAAAACATTTTGTGAATCCCAGTACCCAGCTATTCCAACAAACCTAACATCACCTGAAAGTATCAGAGCCACCTCTCTTTTCTGGTACATTCTTAATGTCTGCTCTGAATTCTTCCTTGTTCCCCTCAGCTTACTCTCCTTAGCATCATGATTTTACAGAAGCCATTCCTTCTCACTTCCAGCAATCCTCACTCTCCTAGTTGCTCACTCTACTCCAGCCACAAAACACTGGCCTCCTTCCTAGTCCTTGAACAGCCAAGGTTTCCATTTGAGCCTCTTATAACCAGCTGTTTCCCCAACGTGCAATGTTCTTTCTAAGAAAATATTGTTTCTGCATTAAATCTGCTATGTCTAAAAGATTTGTAATTTTAAGAAAATGTCCAAGACTTCCTCCCACATGTCCTATAAGCCAGCTATGCTTGATCATTGTGATTATTCATTTATTACTCACTGGTGTTTAACATACTGCAGAATTGTTTTGATTATCTGACTGTTTTGATTATGGTTTGATAAAATCTGTTTACATAAGGCAAGGAATCAGAGATATACTCAAAGCACTTTTAAAAATGCTAACCATATAGTATATACTAGGTAGGTATGATATAGATAAGTCAATTTAAATGTGTTTATGCTAGATTTTATTTTGATGAGTCAGTAAAGCTAATAACATTGGATATTAAATAAAAAATTCTAATCTTCCCACACTTGAACTTTGACTTATTAAATACTTACTAATACAAAGTGCAGTATTTAGAACTGTTTATGGCTTTAGGTTACCTCCATGAAGGTTGACCTTGGTCATATGCTGTAGTGGCTTATAATCCAACAAAAGAGCATAAAAGGCTCATGGACATGAAATAGGGAGAGTAAGATGAGGCGCTAATGGACACATAGACTTGGCCAAATGAGAATTCTTCATTCAGTTTGATGTTGGCTGTCGGCTTCTTGTAGATCACTTTTATTATATTAAGATATTGTCCCCGTATTCCTGATCTCTCCAGAGCTTTTATCATAAAGGATTGTTGGATTTTGTCAAAGGCTTTTTCAGCATCTAAGGATATGATCATGTGGTTTTGTTCCTTTAGTTTGTTTAAATGATGGATATCATTTACAGTTTTCGTATGTTAAACCAACCCTGCATTTCTGGGATGAAGCCTACTTGGTCGCTGTGGATGATATTTTTTATATATTGTTGTATACGGTTTGCCAAAATTTTGTTGAGAATTTTAGCATCAATATTCATGAGGGAAATTGGTCTGTAATTCTCCTTCTTTGTTGTGTCTTTGAGTGGCATGGGTATTAGGGTGATTGTGGCCTCATAAAAGGAATTTGGCAATATTCCTTCAGTTTCTACTGTGTGAAATAGTTTGAAGAGCAATGGTAGTAATTCTTTGAATGTCTGGTAGAATTCTGCATTGAAACCATCTGGACCTGGGCTTTTGTTTTTGGGGAGGCTTTTAATGACAGCTTCAATTTCCTTAAGGGTTATAGGTCTGTTTAGGTCATTTGTTCTTCATTTAATTTTGGTAAATGGTACCTGTGAATTCTTACAGCTTTGTGTCAAGCCCGAAATTGATTGTGGAACTGGTTTATTTAGAATTCCCAGAATGCAAATGATTTATAGAGCTATGAATGTAACTCTTTAAGTAGGGAATAATCAATACAGAAAACTGGGGGAAATGGTAACCCTAGAGATTTTCATGGAGTGGGATCATATGTAAGTGAGCAATGAGAAATGAGTGACTAAGGACAGAGGTAGTGCTGTGTGAGGTACTTTTTCTGGAGAGGCACAACATGCACATCTATCCACCTCAGGTAGGGAACCCTGGACAGAAAAAAAAATACAACAAATCCAACTTGCTGAACTAATAAGTTTTTAAAAATATATATTTTAATTTAAATAGAATTCCATTGCTTCTTTTCATCTCTTTCCTTTCTCTTCTACCTGTGTCTTATACTATTAAATATATCCTCTGTTTGTGGATTGGTAGAATTAATATTATGAAATAATCATCCTACCAAAACCAATTTACTTTACAGATTCAGTAAAATTCCAATTAAAATTCCAATCTCACAGAAAAAAAAAAAAAAAAAAAAAACCAAGTTCATGTGTAGCCAGAAAAGATCCCAGATAGGCAAACCATTCTGAGCAAAAAGGAAAATGTAGGAAATATTATTCCAGACTTCAATATATATCTTAGAGATACAATGATTTAAAAAATAGTATGGTACTGGTACAATAACACAAATGTAGGTCAAGGCTAAAATAGAAGATTCAAATATTAATACTTATAACTGCATCTCTCTGGTGTTTAAGAAAGATGAAAAAACATACATTGCATTAAAGAGGGATTCTTCAACAAATGTATTTGGGAAAAATGATGTACACAGGCATAAAAATAAAACTAGACCCATATCTATCACCTGCATAAAAATTAGATCTGAGTGGATCAAAAACCACTCAATTTGAAGCCTGAAACACTAAGACTTCTGGAGGAAAACATGGGGAGTGCCTTTCAAGACACAGGTATGGGAAAGGACCTTTTGAATGGGACTCCATTAGCCAAGAAATCAAGGCCAATAATGAAGTAACTGATAAAAATGGGAACTCAAAAATCAAACATTCTTTTCAACCAAGTGAAAAAGAACCAACAGAATGAGAAAGAGTCTTTAGCAGTTATATAAATGGCAGAGGATTACTATCCATACTATACAAGGAACTCAAAGGCAAGTGTCAGTAAAACAAACAAATGACCCCATGAAAAGGTGAGCTGAGTAGTATCTAAACAGAGAGTTCCCGATAGAAGATATAAAAATGTCTAAGAAATAATTCACAAGGTGCTTATTATCCAATTAGAGAAGTGTAAATTAAAGTAACTTTAAGATTTCATCTCTCCACATTCAGAATGGCTAAGATTAAGAAAACTACTGACCATAAATGCTGGCAATGTTATGGAAATAGAAGAACCTCATTCACTGTTACTCGGAATGAAAGTGCTTAAACCACTCGGGAAATAAGTACTGAAAATGTTTAAAAACTAAAAATAATTCTAACACATGACCCAGTTATTACACTTCTTGCCATATGATCAAAGAACTTGACATCCTACTCCCCAAATTCCTGCACAGCCCTGTTCATTACTGCTCTATTCACAACAGCCAGGAAAGGGATGCGACCTGAATATCCTTTAACAGATGCATTAATAATGCAAATATGGTATATATACACAATGGAAAACTAGTCATCTGTTAAAACAACAGCAAAGATGAAAATATGATATTTACAAATTTACAGGCAGATGAATTGACATAGAGTGTATATACATGTGTGTGTGTGTGTTTGTGTATATATAATATTGAATGGGGTAACCCAAACCAAGAAAGACAGATGTCACATGCTCTTTTTTCGTTTATGTTTCAAAGCTCCAAATACCAAGATATGAGAATACAGCATGGAAACCACAGAAAAACTGGTAAGTATAAAGATATTATGGGAGTGGAGGGAGGTTTTAAGATACGCACACACACACACACACACACACACACACACACACACACACACAAAACAAACAAACAAGACTCTTGGGCTGCTAGTGCTCCCCACAAAAAAAACATAGACTAACTAATAAAGGCCCCAGTATCCAGCACAAGAAATTTCTTTTCAAATGATTGATTGGAGTAGTCGAAGTAACTGCCAAAATAATACAGTTTTCCATGTAGCTCTTGGTTGACTCTCAAGGGTTAAAGGTGGGCTCCTGCTGCTGAAGACACAACAGTCTTAGAACAGGGGACTCATAATCCAAGCTGGATATCACCTGAAAGTCTCCTTCCTGTGACCTAGCTTCCATGAGTCACAGTCAGTTTTTATTGAAGTCACTAGCAGGAGTATGGGTGAGAGGTCAATCACAAGAATAAATGCAGAAAAACCTCAAAATCAACACAAGAGGTGCTGGTTTACCAAATCTGCATCCTTATGGCTCAATTTGAAGACAGCCAAATAGACCCAAGGATCTCCTCTCTCCCAAGGACCTCAACAGCTGAGCTGTTCAGATTGTCCCCAGTAGTTATTGTCTATTCCTATAAAGCTAGGGAGGGACTTTGGAGGATCTTACAAGTTTCAGCTTTTCCAGACAGGTGATTTTTGTTTACCTCCTGAATCTCCTGAGATTCGTTTTGAAAGTTTCAGTTCTGGTGAAACTTCTATACAACAGTGGACAGCTTATGTTGGAAACCTATGAAGTGTACGCAGTTTAGACACCATTTCTAAATAAGTTCATTAAAAAATAATAATTGTGATACTATAATTTGAGGGATATAATTATAAACTGAACTAATTCTACAGTAATGAGTGAACAGGCCATAATTGTAGGAGCAATTTATAAATGTAAATATTTTGATACACTTGAGTTAAAACACTTTCACTATAATTAATTCCATTTGTATAACATCTATCCTATCAATAAATTTGAAATCATGCATGTAGATTAATAAACAAGTATTTGTGTTTGAGATTTGATTAAATCAACTGTATGCCATCCTGTATTACTGACAAATCTAATTTTTTCATGAGAATGAATTTAATTGAAGATGAAATCACCATTTTATTTGCAATTCTCAATTTGCTCAATTAACTTTGAGTTGGCTTGGGATATTTTGTTTTAAGGAAGATAAAAAAAAAATCTGGGGACCAGATAACCAGCCCATTGCTCATAAGAATAATTTATCAATGTTCTGCTGTACATATGGCATAGCAGGAATAGCTGATTCCATAAAAGATATCAGTTATTGGTGAACAAAATTCCAAAAGGTAAAAGTTTACATTAAAACTTTCATCACTGAAGACAGACCTGTTTCTGAAAAAACTGTCCAACATGGAGCTTAGTATAACACAAGGAATGTAAATTGCCCAGCTAAGCCATCATTGCTATCAGAGATATTTTATGGCTTATTTAGTTGGGTTTTACTTATAATTTGGGTGTAATTTTAATAACTTTGATTTCTTCCTTTAAGCTTTCAATGGAAGCTGTAAAGATTGGAGGACAGTGTGTTTTAGCTAATTGATGAAAATTTGAACACATGGTCTTGGGCCTTTTCCAGCAGCAATGCTCTGTAAAAGAAATGGATGCTGGCTCGCTTAAGCATGTGAAAATCATTCTGCCACATCCTGTCACTGAAAGGATATCACTTCAGTCTCTGCACGGAATATATATGTGATCTCTTTACTTTTAAACACAATTTATTTTTTGAAAAATTATTTATTACCCCCACAGACTGATTGACTCTCTCCCTCTCTTCCTTCTTCCCTCCCTCTCTCTCCCTCCCTCCCTCCCACTCTGTGTGTGTGTGTGTATTGACATGTTATGGCACATGTGTGGAGATGTGAGGATAAATTTTTAGGAACAGGGTCAGTCTTTCATTTCAACTCTGAATTCTGGAGACTGAACTCAAGTCATGGGGTTTGGAAGCAAGCACCCTTACCTGTTGGGCCATCTTGTAGCCATCCTACAACTTCTGGTTTAAAAACAGCACTGTGTATGTTCTATTCTCTCACACCTCACAATCGTATTTAAAAGTATATGATCCTATAATGTTAAGAAATTGCTTTCTGTGGTCACCAAGGGATAGTTTCAGTTGTATACCATTTTCAAGCAATGCTCTCCTAGAAAGTAGAAAAAGAAATGAGAACAGATAAATATTACAGAAAGTTGATCTGCTTTTGTTCTTGGCTGTGGAAGTATAGCTCAGTGGTAGAGTCCTTGCCTAATATGCAGAATGTTCCACTGTTCTGACATTTGCTATTGATAGGGTGTGATGTAATTGTTTTCTATTTTTCCTTAGAGACAAAAGTAATGTAAGAGAGTGAAGTATGAACCAATTTGCTTAAAGTTAAAACTTAATAATGCACATTTGTCTTTCATTGTTTATCTGTTATTATGTTATAGGCCATCAAGTATGTATTTGAAAGTTGGGAACTATGTATCATATAAGCCAGATAGAGAATACTGGGATAGAATATAAATGTAACCAGTGGAAGCTGGTGGCAAGAAAATATGTATGTGTGTGTAGACATATACATACACATATATATGTGTATGTCTATGTAAATATATTTATGTGTGTGCATGTAAATAAGTATATATGTATAAATTTAAACAGATTTATAAACTATGTGCCTATCAATCACAATAATGGTTTCTTCCTCATGCTTGAGGTAGATAACCTTGCAATTGTATAGATGAGACATGAGCTGCCACCTGCCAGTATATTCATTTAAAAAGTGATAGATGTTCTGTTTATTACAAATATCTATATTCAAGCCCAGTGGTCACCCTTCCAAAATTTCAGTGACCGATTTTTAAAAATAAGTTCTTAGAGTAGAGCATGGCAACATCCAAAGGAATCCTCTCTACAAGGGCCGTGTAAGAAGTCCAAGCTGGAAGAATAGCAGTCATGTAGACAGGGTTATAAATATCTTCATTGCTTCATCTTCTTAAATTAGAGAAATCTAGACCAAACAAGTATTAACTATAGATTAACTATAGCTGAGGAAAAAAATCACCCATTCAAAAGGAATAAAAAATGACTAATAAAAGGAAATACCAAAGCAGGACAGGTCCAAGGCAAGCCTACCAATGAGGTTCTTAAGGCTGAAGAGCTCAGTTCTCAAGAGCACTTGCAGGAGACTTGGATTTGGTCCTAGCATTCACATGGCAGCTCACAACCCTCTCCAAATCCAGTTTCTGGGCTTGTGTGTGAGTCGGGGGATGGTAGGAAAACACTCATACTTATGAAACAAATAAATATTTCAGAAATTCTCATATGCTTTTGGTTACAAGAATCCAGATTCCTTTGGGATGCTGGGAACTGTTTACAATCAGCTTCAGTAACAAAGAATGTGGTCAGATTTGTAGCATTGATCAATTTATGTAATGTATTTCTGTTCTGGTTGATATTATGTTGTGTTTAATGATCATTTCAAAAAATTCATAGTTCAGCATCCACTCCAAGCGGATCTGCTTTCCTCACCCCAACATCAAAATTGTGTCAGGTGTTCCTCTGGACGGAATGGGCTCCAAGCCACCTTGGGACCTTGGGACCTCCTGCCCTTGTTGAGGATGAGATAAGGAGATGGGGAGAAGAGAGAGTGACTGGGAGGGGCAGGAGGGGGAAGGGAGTTTGAACATAGATGAAAACTGAGACTTTATCCATAATATACAAAAGGAAAAAATTCTTAGTGATTTCATGGTTGACTTTCCCAAGCCACAGGGATCCAGCTCCAGCATATTGTTGCTTAAAATGGTCAGAGGAAGATAACATTTTCAAGGTTTGATGAGATCAGTTTCTCATACAGGAACCAAGGCTGCAATACCATTTATTTAATTACTTGTCTTGCAGCTCTGAAAGTAATAAGCAAATTCTTTGGATTTTATTATAGTCCCCTGGAAAATGGTACCAATGATCTCCCTAACATCATAAAACCAATGTGATGGTCAAAGAAACTAATGCATGTAAGACTTTCAGAAGTTTGCAGCATGCTCAACAAGTAATATTACTGCTCACTGGCTACTCAGCTACATAAGGATATATTCATTATCCCGAGAGTTACAGCTATTAGTTTTTGTTTGTTTTATTTTAGGTGTGTCTGTAATTTTATTTCTGTGATACATAGCACATTCTTTAAAATTAATATTTGCTTGAAAGTGAAAAATACCTATCAGAGTTACTTTTACAAAGTTTACAAAACACATCCTTTAAAATTTTTAAAAACATTTTATTGAAAATAGAATTCTCATCAATCTCCCCAAGGACCCAGCAATACCACTTCTGGGTGTATACCCTCATGATGCACAGTCATACTCCAAAGGCATTAGCTCACTATGTTCATAGCAGCATTATTTGTAATAGCAAGAACCTGGAAACAACCTAGATGTCCCTCAACTGAAGAATGGATTAACAAACTGTGGTATATCTACACAATCGAGTACTACTCAGCAGTAAGAAAAAATGATATTCTAAAATTTGCAGGCAAATAGATGGACTTAGAGAATATTCTCCTGAGCGAGGTATCACAAACTCAGAAAGATAAGCAGGGGATGTACTCACTCATTAGTGGTCTCTAAACAAACAAACAAGAAAAAAGCCAAGCATGCCCAAGCTGCAAACCACAACCACTGAACAGCTTGGGATCAGAAACACCCCAGGCTAACTCTTCGGATCCCACTCCACCTAAAGGAACACCTGACTCACTCTTGAGGGAGGGGGGACAAAACTGGATCTGCCAGGAGTGGAGACTGATCCAAGCATTATTGGGTCAGTGGGACCATAGGACTGTCTGCTCCCTGCCCAGGGAGGGGATGGGGAGTTGTGGAGAAGAAAAAATAACCTGATGTGGTGGGAGGGGGAAGGGACCTTGAATAGGGATATACAGGGATAGAAAGCGTGACTTCTTTGTTAATAATAATAATAATAGTAATAGTAATAATAATAAAAGTATACAGGAAAAAAAGAAAATAGAATTCTCATTCAATATATTCTGATTACATTATTTTCTCTCTCTACTCCTCCCAGTTCTGTCCCACCTCCCTCCCTCCCCATTTGGAGTTACTTACTTTTTGTCTGTCATTATAAAAAAATACCCCAAACTTTTATAAGATAACAACCACCATAAAAAATAAAATAGGATAAGATAAAACAAAAACCATCATACCAAAGTTAAACAAGGCAAACCAACAGAAGAAAAAGAGCCCTGAGAGAAGTCACAGAAATCAAAGACCCATTTTTTCACACATTCAATAAAAATACTAAACTGAAAGCCACAATACAGATATACACAGAGGACTTGATGCATACTCTGCTGGCTCTGTGCTTGCTGCCTTGGTCTCTGAGTTCATATGAGCTTTGCTCAGCTGATTCAGAGAACTTTGTAATTCTGTCCTCCATCCCTTCTGGATCTCTTATTCTTTCTATCTACTCTTCCTTGAGGGTTCCCTAAGCCTTGAGGGGAAGAATTTGATGAGTATTCCAAGCTCTCTCACTTTGCACATTGTCTGGTATGGAGCTTTGTATTTGTTCCCATTTACCACAGGAAGAAGCTTCTCTGTTGCTGCTGAGTATGACATTGATCTGTATATAAATATAGCAAAATGCCATTGGGGGTTATTTCACTTTTACTTTTTTCTTTTTGACCAGTACTATTTGTTTTTATCCTAGGTTTCTCTGGTTCCTTACACATAAGTGTTGGGGAAGGGTTCTATTTTGTGGACTGGGCCTTAAATCAAATAAGATATTGGTTGACTACTCCATTTTTGGCTTTGTGCCACCATTGCACTAGCACATTTTTCAGACAGGACAGATTGCAGAACCAAGGTTTTGTGACTGAGCTGGTATTTACATTTATTTTGGTAGCCTTCAGAATACCTCCAATACTGAAGACATTAGCATCTAGAGGTGAAGGTTCACCAGCACCAGCTTACCACCTCCATGCATGCTCAATGAATTGTTTGGAAAAATATGGTCTTAATTTTTAATTATAATTTTACTGAAAATGACAAACTGTATCATTTGTTTTGGTATATATATATACATATATATATGTATATATATATGTCCTTAGAAAAAGGAGAAATCACATGTTCAAAGAGGGTTTTGTTGTTGTTTTACTTTTATTATAATTTATATTTTAAAATTATGACATAATTACACAATTTCACCCTTTCCTTTCTTTCTCTGCAAACCCTCTCATCTACCCTTTATTGCTTTTTCAAGTCCTGGACTTTCTTTTCATTAATCATTGTGACATGCATACATACATATGTGAGTGTATGTGTGTTTATGTGTGTGTGCACATATACATACATATATTCTTCAATACAAAAACTCTACCTGCTCAGTCTATACAATGTTACTTGCATGTGTATATGTTCAAGGCTGGCCATTTGGTATTGTATGCTCCTTTGTGAGAAAAACATTTCTCCGACTCTGAGAATTCCTTAGCTCTGATTATTTAGGGTGTAAGGCTCCTAAGCTTTCCCCTGTCCATGTGACCAAGTCTATTAATGTTATTCTTGTTCAGCCCATGTTTAGGTAACCACATTGGTGAGATTTTATGGGAATAATATCGTACATTCTTAGAAGGCACAATCTCATAGTAAATTTCTTATTTCTTTTTGGTTTATAATTTTTCCACCCTTCTTCCAAAATGATCCCTGATCTTTATGTGAGAGTGTTGTGTCAACACTTAACCTTTACATAACTGAACAAAGCTCCATGTGGATATTGAGGAGGTTCACAGACTCCATTGGCTCTTAATTGTGGTGATATGTTATATATTTAATAAAAATCAGTCTGGAGTATCAGAGGACAAAGCTATCTCTCTAGCCTTTTGTTATGTTTTGGCTCTATTGAGACAAGGTTGTCTGTGTAACAGTTTTTGACTGTTCTGGAACTTGCTTTGTGGATCAGGCTGACCTTGAACTCACAGAGATCCTCTTGCCTCTGCCTACCAAATGCTGGGACTAATGGCATGTGTCACCTCTGCCTGGCTTGACTGTGGGTAGATCTGTTCTCTGATATTCCAGATTGGTTTTATTAAATATAAAATATATCACCACATATTCCCATTGTGTCAAAAAATAAAAATAATATTATAACTAACACAAGGAAAATCACATACAATAGGTGCAATAATTACATATAATATATACAAACAATACTTACATGAGTAATGTCCAGTCTATTAACAATTGACAAGTTCAAAGAAAATATTTCATTATTTATCCTATTTTGGTGAGTCCAAAAAATTATACCTAATTTACTTTCTAACTTGTATTACTAACTAAAGATTATATTTTGATGTCTCTCAAGCTTATAAACTTCAACTTCTATGTGAGTTTCTTTTAAAAAAAACTGTTACTAAAAAACTATAACTATCTCAATTATGGAAGTCGGACATCTAGAAAATGAGGTTAGGGCAGTTGAACACCAAGTTAGTGATGGAGTGAGATGGCAGAATGGGTACAAATGATTGGAGAAGGAAAGCACCTCGGTAGGGAACCTTTGCTTTGGGAGGCAGGTTTGAGATAGAGTAGATATCAGTACTGCAACATGATATTGCTTCAGATGCCTTCATCTGTATCAAAGAAAAATTCAGACTTGCATAAACTTTTAGACCAGTACCTATGGAAGCATGTGATTAATGGATGGCTTTAGTGCTTTGTCCAAGAAGGGCAGGCAAGATTATTCAAATAACTTAAGACCAAATTGAAAGAGGCTAGGTGTATTTCCTTTAGAAACATTTTTTTTTTCCATTTGGGGATACTGCTATAGGTCTTCTATTGGGGGCCTTTGGTAGCAGGAGATAGTTTTTTGTGTTAGAATGATTACAAGTTTTCTTCCTAGTTTTTAACAGAAAATCAGTCAGTATTCCCCAATAAAAGTTTAGTTAGGAGTTTTAGATCCAATCAAGAGTTTTCTTTAGTTCTAGATAAATTTTGTTATCCTCCACAGAACATGTTAATAAAGACTGTTTTTGCCCATGTGAGATATTTAATTCGTGATAGCAAAACTGCTATAAAACTTACATTGTATAAGTGTCCTGGGCTTCTCAAGAGAGTGATTTAGGGATGGTGTGAGCAGTTTAATAAAAATGAACCAAGGCACATACTTTCTGCAGTTCCTTTTTTCTTTTCCCAAATGTATCCTGTAAAGTCCTATGACTTGATTCAGTGGTGCTTAGAAAATCAGGTGCACAATTCATTGAATAGAAGCATCTTAGGTTAATCCAGCTTAAAGAAAGGGATCTAACTAACTAAGGCAAAGAGAAAAAAAGCTAGCACTATTCCACTTTTTAAAATTTGCATTCATATGTAGCCCAAGCTGGCCTCAAACTCACAATGTGTGAAAATGGCCTTGAATTCTTAGTCTTCCTGCCTTTACCTCCCCCATGCTGGGATTTCTAATGTGTGCAATCACACCCAGACCCATGCTATTTGGGTGATCAATGTCAAAATGTGCAAATAAACACATTTCCATGCTTTCTAGGAATGGAGGGATGGACACTTGTCCTGTACTAGGAAATGTGCTGTGTTTATTTTCTACTCAGCTGATGACATTGATAGAATCACTTGACTTTAAGCCAGGAGATTTTACTGCCTGTGTCAGCTTAGTTTTTGGATGCGATTTTCCTCAAATCTGTTGAAAGAAGTTCAACAAAATAACATGATTTTAGAAAGTAAAATTAATGAATCTCACTGGATAAACAAATCAAAACCTGATCATTTCAGGAAGCCCTAAATTTTAACAACTATACCTTATTGTAAGTCAAGCAAATAACAGCATAAAATGTTACACAAGGTACGGAGGGCTAGATGGTTGTAAGAAATATAAACTTTTTTTAATGAGAATTTAACTTTTATTCTTTGTACTTTAAAATAGAGACAATAATAGTATTTCTCAGAAGAGCTAGGGGAAAGATAAAGTGAGATGGGCTAGTGAGACAGCTCAAAGGGTAAATATGCTTGCCAGCAAACATGAAGACCCGGGGGTTTGATCCCTGGGATCAACATGGTGAAAGGAGAGAATTAACTCTGGTAAATTGTCCTCTGAGCTCAACATCCACTTTGACATGTATACACACACACACACACACACACACACACACACACACACACACACAAATAACTAAGTAAATAAATAAACAAATAAACAAAAGTTTTTATAAGAATAGAATGATGTATGTACAGCACTTAGACTAACACTGAGTTCTGTATATGATTATAAATGTCATCATTACTAGATATCCTCAAGTACTTGCTGTTGGGATATCCCAAGACACATCCCAGCTGATTATACACATTTGGCACAATGACTGATTTAGGGACGTGAACTACATGCAATGCTTTCCTTTCCTTTCCTTTCCTTTCCTTTCCTTTCCTTTCCTTTCCTTTCCTTTCCTTTCCTTTCCTTTCCTTTCCTTTATTTCCCACTAGAAAGCATTTATTAATGTATTGAAATGACAGAGCCCGGGGTAGATTACTAGCCATGTGATGGAGCAGGTGCAGAGGAACACTTACTTTTTAGCTGCTGACCTTCCCAGGCATCACGACCTCCTCTGTGGCTTCCTTTGATGAAACTCTACAGTTTCTGAGTGTGATTAGAGAGAAACAGCCTCAGAGATGCTGGAATAATAATGATTCAAAGTAATTTTCTTGATGATTGGTAAAATAAAATCATGTCTGATTTTTAATGTAATTGAAAAGTATGAGATGGTGATTTACATGAGTTATTGTGTTGTCCTAATGAGGAAATGTGTGTTTCCATATTTCTAAAAGATACCATCCTTCTACCTTATTTCCTCAATTCAGGGAAAAGCACCAGTACTCAGTCTTCTCTGTCTCATCTAGTCAGAGATCACATAGAGCCTGGCCATACTGAAGATGCCCAACCCCAGGAAGTCCCTCCTTGGGACTTAACTAGAAGGAATCTTGGGGTCTGTTTCTTTTGGGAGAGCCTCATTTATCTGCATAAGCCACAGGATATTTTAGTTTCATTTCTCTCAAAGAGATAAAACATTGTGACCAAAGCAACTCAGGGGAGGAAAGTGTTTTTCTTAAACCTAAACTTCCAGGCCACTGCCCATCACTTAGGAAGGGCAGGACAGGAACCCTGGAGGAATCCGGTGTTCCATGCTTATCCAGTTTTCTTATACAGCTCACAGCCATCTACCTAGGTGTGGCGCTGCCCATAGTGGGTTGTGTTCTCTTATGTCAATTATAATCCACACAGTCCCCCACAGTGTGATAGAGGGTATTTCTCAACTGAGATTTGCTTTCTCAGATGATCCTAGGCTGTGTCAAGTTGGCAGTCTAAGCTCTGTAGCATACAGGACAAATTCACCAGCTCCCCACAAATAACCTTCTTCCTTAGAGGCAACAACTCTACATTGTTCTGCATATATCTATATATTTTGGGTTTTTTTACATATTAGATAGATAGATAGATAGATAGATAGATAGATAGATAGATAGATAGATAGATAGTGACGAACATAGCCAAGTGGAAATGCAGAAACCAAGGGTGGCTAGATGGTTCAGTAGGTAGAGACATTTGATTCCAAGCCTTATGATCTGAATTGGATCCCTAGAACTCTCATGGTGGGAGCTAAGAGATGACTTTGGCCATTTGTCCTCTGACCTCCTCGCATGCACCATTGCACACATAGGCACACACCACACAAACACTACACACACATACAAACACATACACACCCCACACATACACGCCCCACACCATACCACATACACCACAAACATACACAAACACACCACACATACACCACACACATACACAGACACCACACACACCACAAACATACACACACACCCCACAAATACACATACACCCCCACACATACATACACACTACATACACACACACCACACACACATACCACACCACACACACCACAAACTTACACACACACCACATACACCACAAACATACACACACCCCACAAATACACATACACCCCCACACACACATACACACTACATACACACACACCACACACACATACCACACCACACACACCACAAACTTACACACACACCACATACACCACAAACATACACACACACACCACACACACAGTAACACAAGTTTGAAAGAAATAAGAAACAACATTTCCAAGACCATTCTTGAGGAGGTCATCAGTTCTGTGGTATGGAGGCTACCTGTCACTGAAGATGTACAGAAGTTACTAAAAGTCACACAAAAAGACTTTCCTCTCATTTTGCAACCCATACTTCCAGCCCCTCAACTTAGAGCAAATCAGTTCTTGGTGTCATAGTTAGATTCATGCAGGCTGTTAGATTAAATCACACATTTGAGCAGATTGGTGTCATCGCACATTTGGGGACACTGATGGTGGCAGGACCCCAGCACTGCTCAGTGATATTGTGAAGCCCATTGATCAGCTCCTTGCCCTGCACATCACAGCTACAATTTTAATTTTCTATTACTCCCCTTTCAAGACCTATCCCGCTACCAGCAACTCTCTCTGCAGACTTCTTCATAGAGAAAATTGAGACTTTAGCCAATATTGCAAGCATTTGCCTTTCTACTGACTCCCTCTCTACCCCTAAATACACTCTAGAATCTCCCATTAAATAGATAGATACAGCCTTCTGGCATAGTGTCCCTCATTTGCCATTGCCTTATCTTTCTCCTTCCTTTTATAGCCAAGCTGTTTAGAAACAGGGTGTAAATTCACTAACATATTTAGCTTCCCATTTTAAATTTCAATCTCCGGCATACTGACTTCTATCCCCGTCAACATTACTGGAAATGTTCTGGCTTAGTTTTTCAATTACCTTCTAAATGCAAAAGCCACAAAAATCTCTCCAACCCTCATTTTACTTGAAGTCTTTACAACATTTGTATTTATTCTTAGAAATATAAGTTATATATGTTTTCACTACAAAGATTATACTTTCCACTACAAGAGCTTTTGACAATATAAAAGGGAAGAAAAATAAAATGCACAATACACCACACACACACTTCCTCACCACCCAGTTTAAATAAGAGTTTAACGTATTCAGATAGGCATGGTAGCTTCCTACATTAATCCTAGTGTTTGGGAGACTAAGGCAGAAAGATTACCCCATGTTTTAAAGCAGCCCAGGCTTCCCAATGAGTTCCAAGCCAGCCTGGGCAAACAGTGAAATCATATCTTACAAAGAGTAACAGAGATCCCAATGATTTCTTTTCATTATTTTCACCCTCTGTACATATTAGCATTTTAAACATGTGAACACTATGCTTTTTTTGTCTGACATAATATATCATTTCCATATTTTATTAAGTAATATTCAAAAATCAATACTTCAATGATATTCCTACTATCCAAGAACTAGTCTATTCTTTCATAGTTGTTGGACATTTAGGTTTTAAATCATTTTACCTTGATAGGTGCAAATTAGCTTCCTTTTTCAATGAATGATTTTTTTCCTCCCTTTATTTTAGTGCTTGTGAACAAGGATCATTCTCTTCCAAAAGCATTGTCCTATGTACTAGCAATTTACAAATTTCTAAGGTGTCAAGAAATTCTGCCTCTGTCAATTTAAAAAATTATTACTAAGTATAGGGAGGAATGCATGTCCAGAATTTAGCAGCCAGAAGCAAGAGTGGTATAGAACTCACTGGGGTAGGTATTTTACTCTAACTAAAGAACTAGAGACATTTATACATATTACCTCAAAAATGATACTACATGCTCACACCAAAATAAGTAAATAGATAAAACCAAAGAGAAACAAAAGATTTAGAAGTTTACCTTTCATAATCCAAAATTTAGAACCTGGGAAAAATGAACAAATTTCTAGAATAAAATTTAATACTGTGGCAGAGCTCCTGTGAGGTCTTTGGGCATTTTACAGGTATTCTAATAGCAGTGTTTGGTAATGTAACAGGAACACTTCCCAGTGGTTCCTAGATACTGAAAAGAGAAAGACAGTGTCATCAAAATATCCCTTGGGGGTAAACACCTGGAAAAACAGCAGTGGTCTAGACCATGTCTATCAACTTGCATGACCCGAGAGCATCTCAAGGCACATTAGCAGAAATAGATGATGAACCCTCCAGCCAGGTAACATTTCCTTTCATCATTGTGGCACAGAGAACTTAGATATATCGCCAGGAAGGTATAGGAGGAGCGCTAGGGAGAGATGGGATTAAATTAAATCATCTTTGCAGTGCCTGGAAGTATAGAAGCCCCACAAGAAAATAAAGTTCAATTTCAGAAAAATAGGCAGGTTGAATTGCTTGTGCACCTGTGCCTATGAAATGAGATTTCTACTTACCTGTTTCTGAGATAAAGGATTTTTTTTCTCCTGCATCTCTAATTAATTTCAAAGAATGAGTTCCTTGTGCAAAGACTGTGGGGTCAAAGAAAATGAACAATTTCAAGGCTCTAGAAATATAGGGGAAATTTCTTCATAGAAGAAATCTCATACCTGAGTAAGAGGTCAACAGCACTGAGGAGAAAAGTCAGTCTTCTGAATTTGTACTCCACCTGCCCTTCCCACCCAGATGAGGCTATGAATCACTGATGTCGAGACAGATGCTGGGAACAGCCAGCCCTCTTCCAGAAGCCTTCCCTTTAAAATTCTTCATTTATGTGCATGCAGTCTGACCCAGATTGCTTTCTTCAGCAAACAGTAAAAGTTATCTTTCCCTGATCAGTCTTTCTTTCTTTTAGATATCTTTTCTGATGACAGCTGTTTCTATTTACCTTGTCATTGATGGATTCTGATAGTTCATAAAGCTTGGAGCTATGCTGCCTTCTCAAGAATGGGAGGTGACTAGAACACTTTGGATATGGAAGAAACCAATGATGTCCTCATCACTCTTCACAGGCCTGCCTTCCTCTAGGCTCTGTAGTGTCCACAGAGGATTAACATTGGCACTCTCAGGTCTGTAAAGGAGATCTGAGCAGAGGCTGTTGTATTTCTGATGTTTCTTTTTTATATATAAAAAAAAATACTGCAGCAATCTATTGTATTGAGAGAGGGGCATTGCTATAGTGTGACTGTGGAGGTGAGAGGACAACTTGAAGGAGTCCATTCTCTCTTTCCACCGTGTGGGTCCTGGGGATTGAACTCAGATCCTCAGGCTTGGCAGCAAGTGCTTTTCACTCACCTAGTCATTACACCAGTCCCCGACTTGTTTCTCAGGAAAACATCCAAGCTTTGTTTGTGCATAAGAACTTAGATGTCATGCAGTGAGAAATTGACTTGCATTTTAAACTGTGATCCCAGCTGGTCCTGGGAGAACAGGAAGGAATACCATCAAAGATAGAGGGAAAGAAAGTTTCTTGATTCCTTTGATTGCTTTGAAAACCATTATTTTTACTAACATGCATTAGAAACTGTTGTATTTATTAGCATTCATTGATTGCAAGTATTGCTCTGGTTTGATGTAGTGTTTAAACACATGCAGGGAATGAGTTATTTAGCATTTATGTTTCAATGACTAAGACACCAGGAATGAGCAACTTAAGTGAGAAAAAGTTTATTTCAGCTAATAATGCAGAGGTTTGGGACAAAGGAGAAGTATTACAGTGATGGAAGACAACAGTGGACAATAAGCGGGAAGGGGAGGGTGGGGGAAAACAAGAAATACATTTTAAAGGCATGAGCCTGTTAGCCTTCATCCTTCAATTAGGTCTCATTTCCTAATAGTTTATTCAGCTCTAGATCACTCAATGCCTTTTTCTTTTATGATATTTTCTTATTCATTTATTCAACAGCACTAAGAGTCAAACCCATGGCTTTGTGCATGACACACAGGTACTGTCCCACCAAGCTGTATCCCAGCAGTCTCACACTTCTTGATTATTAAAGACTAAAATCATACCTTTATTTTAGTGAATTTTCCAAAGGATTTTTGAGGCAGCTATCCTTTTAGTTTATATTAAGTTTTTAAAAAGGAATTTATTTCGGAACCAATAAAAAACCCACAAAACCAATAGCAAAAAAACAAAAAAAAAGAAAAGAAAAAAGAAAGAAAGGAAGAGAGAAAGGAAGGAAGGAAGGAAAGAAAATATTCTCCAAGTCTCTAGGTCCATGCTGGGGTCTTTTTCATAGCCTGAGTAGTGTTTTCTTGAACCTGGATCAGTATCCCAAATTTAAAGCTTCATGTCTTCCACGATCTCAGAACATGTATCCTTTCTGGAGTATATAGAGTCTTCTAAATTCTGCCATATACTTGAGTGATTTTGATACTTACATTTTATTTGAAGAAATCCCCCCAGCCTTTCCTGCAGTACTTTAGATGTTTTTTTTTTCCCCAAATTATATAGGTTGTCTTAAATTAGCTTTGTTTTTATTGTTTATAACTCTAAGTGTGTGTGTGTGTGTGTATGTGTGTGTGTGTTTGTGTGTATGTGTGTGTGTTCAGCTCATATACCATGGCCTACATGCAGAAGTCAGAGGACAACTTGTGGGTTTTGATTCTCTCCTTCCACCATATGAATTCTGGGTATCAAACTCCAGTCGATAGGCGTGGCAGCAAGCATCTTTATCCACTAAACCCTTATAACTGATCATGTGCCCATCTTTCAATGGCTTTAAGCAATTATCTTTATGTATTTAACTCTACTGAGTCACAAGCAGAGTGAGGTAGAGATAGATGTGCAAAAGAAGTTGCAATCAGGAATTTTTGTGAACTTTCCAGAACCTGGACCATTGCACCACATTGGGAATGCTGGCTGCATCTTTCATATGGCCAATAAGCCGGAGGTGGTTAGGAAAAGGGCAAATAAAAACTGCACAAGGTTTTCTTGGTTTAAGTTACCTCCATCTTGATTTCATATGGTTGTTACAAATCTTTGGTGGTCCCCAGAGTGCTCTGAAAGTGTGTTTTAATTGTTTCTGCTTGTTTTCTTATGTTCCTCTTGGTGTGACTGTGGTGTTGAGTCAGGGCTTATAGTCAATTGCTCCTTGAAATCACTTTTTAAAAAGTATTAACATATTTTTTATTGATTCTTTGTAAATAACACATCATGCTCCCCAATTTCACCCATTTCTCAGTCCTTCCTCGTCTGGCCTCCAGCCTTGTAGCCTCCTCCATAAAAGAAAATTTTAAAATTAAAAATATTTAAGACAGAGAGAAATCACCACTCTTCTCTATCTTTCCCACCTTTCTGTCACATACTCATTTGCTGTAGTGACCTTGAGAACTGTGCTGTGTCACATAGTACAGCCTTTTTACTAAGAAGCTTTACTTGCAAATGTTTATTGCAATGAATTCTTGGTTGGTTCAGGGCCTCTGATAGTACACCATCAATAATGGACCTCACTAAAACTTCTTTTGAATATCCTTAGTCATGGAGCTCCTGCAGGTACAGTTCGCCAGGACTGGTCCCTTCACATGCTGCAGCAAGACATGGCTCTTCTATGTGTCCCTGGCTGTCCCAGAACTAGCTCTGGAGAATGAGCTGGCCTCAAACTCACAGATATCTGCCTGTCTTTGCCTCTCAGTATTAAAGCATGTGTATACCACTATAGCCCTGTAGTGAACATATTTTTATCATGCCCATAAATATTTTACTACACATTTCTGAGCACAATGGAAAATAGTTGTATCCATGAAGATGGAGTGAAAGGTCTGTAATTTAAACCAATCAGATAAATAATGGTTCCCAAAGGGAAGCATAGAGTGAATATTCTCTATTAAAAAGGATCTCCAGTAAGAATGCATCCAGAATGTGGGTTTGATGATAGCGTGGTTAAGGACAATTTAAGGTTTCCCTTAGTGTGATTTTATTACATTTTAACTAATTTATTTGCATATGTGAGAGGGGCACCCCATATAGGCCAAAGGACAACTCGTGGGAATTGATTAAATATCCTTCAATTATGTAAGTCACAGGGATTGAACTAAGAGCAACAGACTTGGTGGCAGATGGCCCCTACCTGCTGGGCCATCTCAAAAGCCCTAAGGTTACTTGTTAAATAAACAAGTAAAATATTGATAACAGATCAAAAGGAATAGTAGGGACATTTGCCCTTATTTAACTAGTTGAATATATGTATGTGCATACATGTTTATATAGTAATAGGAATAATTTTGAAGATTGAATATATTTATACTTGAAAATATACACACACACTTTTTAAAAAAAATCTAGATGTGGATCATGGAATTAATAGTTTTCTGATAGATTCTTAGGCTAAAACTAAACATTTCCTATTACAAAAATTTGTTCTGAGACAAATATGACAGGATCAAAAATCTTCTGAAAAATTGACTATTAAGTCTTTGCTGCTTCCTTCCAGAGTGGAATGTAGCCTTCTGATAAGATCAAAGTCTTAGGACTATCAAGAAGAATCATTATACATAGAAAGTATAAAATATATCTTATTCCACTAATTAAGAGCTATGAGGAAAGGGGATAGAGAAGAAACAAATAAATATATTAGGAAGAGTCTCAACTAGAAAGTATCTTTTCAATACATTGTCTACATTTTGGGGGCTAGAGAAATATATCATATGAGACAGAACTCATGCATTTGAATTACTTTGTTTATCTTATACATAACTGAGGACCATTGCTGGCAGAACTTTAAGATAAATTAGCATGGATAGAGGTGAACATAGAAAAATACCGAATAAATTACACAGCCTTTACTGGCTTAAATTCTTGCTCACAAAACTGGCTTGTTAACTTAATCTTTTAAAGATTCACAAAAGACTGGAAGTAAGTGTTTTGTTCAGTGTTGCTCGTGACTTTCACTAATTAAATCTGCCTTTTTAGCTGAGCATGAAAGCAGGATGGAGAAAGTTGATTGTCAAGGGTGTGCAGAGACAGCACATCATTTACTTTCAGTCTTGGTGTGAATCTTATCCAAATAATTAAAAACAGTTCAAACAGAGGTCCAAAAGAAAGAAGAATCCCTGTTGGAGGCCAAGGGAGAAAGACGGTAGTGAGTGAGATGGTAAGTTGAAAAGCCAATTTGAATATAGATAAAAATTCATGGCTGATTTAGCACCTGTACTTATTTTAATTGAAGTTGTGAGGAGGTATGAAAAAGAATGATTTAATTTTTGCTTGTGTTTATAGGGCTCTATTTTAGATAAAAAGATAAAGACTGATTGATTTAATGACCTAAGCATTACAACTATGTTTTCAAATTCAATAACAGATGCAAACCTGCTTTTATTCTTCTAAGGTATAAATTTCTGAAATATTTTCTAACCATATGGAAGCAATTTTCTTCCCAATTATGTACGGCTAGGTATGTTTTTTCAAGCTTATTAGTTCTACGTCCCCTCAATATCAAAGTCATTATATTGGGGGTTTTGATGGAGATGTTCAGATATGCAATATACTATATAATACAGCATCTTGTAAACTAGACTAAGATGTAAATTTGAAAAAAAATATGGTCCACTGTTAATATGGGGGTAGCAGATAGTAAGGGATTTTAGTGATAAGGAATAAAGTTTTGTGAAGAGAATGTCTTTTGAAAAATATTTGCTATCTGTCTTCCTCACCAGTGCACAGGAAAGGAGAGTTTGTGCTGGTGCTTGTATGAGGCTGTGGGTGAGTGTGTGCCTCTTCATCCCAATGGCAAATGAGGCCACATGGAAAATTTGCTCTAAGGCTCCTGAAACTAGAAAATAGAATAAGTTTGACCCTGACCTCTACAAACCAAAACCCAAACCAAACTTCAAAATAATTCTATAAGATGGCTCAGTGTGTAAAGGTGCTTGCCCCCAAATTCAATGATCTGAGTTCAGTTCCTGCGATCCACTCACATGGTGGGAGAACTATCTCCTGTTAGGTGACTTCTGATCTCCATGTTTTACACACACACACACACACACACACACACACACACACACACACACACACACACCACAAACAAATGCCCACCCACGTACCAAAGAAAAACATAACTGTTTAAGAAATTAAATTAGTAACAAAAAGAGAACTATTGTCAAACTTTAAAAAGCTATGGACAAAAAAAAGCATCAGCCAGGGAACTGCAGCAGTTTCTCTGAATAGGGGACCAAGTGTGTACACATTTTTTTTTTCCTAAATTAGATGTGGAATTGGATGTAGCAAGAGTAAGCCTGGAGCTATTTTGATGCCCGAGCAAGTAAATTTCCTAGGAGGAAGATGAAATTTGACTTAGCATCTGTGTGGTTTAACCTTTCTCTAAACGAAGGTTGAGAGACGTATGGTAAGGAAATGTTATGGAAAACATCAAGGGATTACAGCAGGATGCAAGTAGCAGCCTGACAGGCAGAGGGGGTTCGGAGGAAGTCACAGAAGCACCCACTGGAGACAAAATTTGCTCTCAGTATCTTCTGGGCCTGAACAGAGTGAAGCCAGATTACAATGGTGTCCTCTACTTAAAACCTCTGCTGTCTCCAGATTCTCTGTTCCTTCTCCATAAATTTCCAGATGTAGTGAGAAAGTGGGGAACCCGAAGAGGAGCTGCTGCTGATTCTGCCCTCAGTGAGTTCTTTCTGTCATCAAGCCCAAAGGAAGAAGGCAAGAAAAAATAGAAACCTTTCTCAGCAGTCTTGGTGGAATATTGAACTGCTGAATACATACTACCCATCTCACCTTAAGAATGCCATGGGAATTTCTAAGATTAAGAACAAATCTCTGGGTCAAATTCAGATGTCCCCAAGCTGTTTACTTGTGCCTTAGTGCTATTGCTGCGATAAGATATGACAAAAGAAGAAAGAGTTTATTTGAGACTCACAGTTTCAGAGAGTTAGTCCATGATTATCATAGCAGGGAACATGGCAACCAGGAGGCAGAAATGGCACTGGACCAGTAGCTGAGAGCTCACATCTTATCTACAAACAAGAGAAAACCAAGCAAAATTTTGTGATCTTTGAAAATCTCAAATCCCAGCTTCAGTAACACATTTTCTCCAACAAGGCCATATCTCCTCATCTTTCCAAGAAGCCCATGAGCTGGGGAACAAGTATTCAGAGATATGATGATATGAGGTCTCTGTTCATTCAACCCATCATAACTTGTTAGTAGGGGTCTAGGAATAGAACCTCACTTAGTCTTTAGCACATGCCAAGCAATCATTTCCACCACTGAGTTGCATTCTCCAGCCTTCCATTGGTCTTAATCCCTCCCAAAGTTTATCTGACATTATCCTATGTTTTATAAATTTTGTAAGAAATTTTAATTGCTGTTACTCCGGACTGGTTTCTTTCCCTGTTTTTCATTATATTTATTTTAATTTTTGAAAATTTCAATCATTTACAATGTATCTTGTTCAGATTCATTTCACAGTTCCTTCTTCGAGCTTTCACCCACATCACTCTATAACATATTATATATTTTATATTTTTATAACCCACGAAGTTCTATTAGTGCTGCCATATGCACAAATGGGTGGGGTCATTCACTGAGCTATGGAAAACCTAGCAATGATTGTCTCATCCAAAGAAAAGTGATTATTTCTCCCTCATCAGATACGAGTTGCCTTTAGCTCTTCAGCTTAGAGTGGGACATTGTAAGGCCCTCCCTGCTCTGTGCTAGAATGTGTAACTCTTTTTATCTTGTGAGAACTGTTAAATTTCTCTTACCTTCTTTTCGGAGACCTTGTGCATTTTCATAGTTCTTGAACATTGAGATGAATAGCAATATTATTTAAACATCAATCACACCAAAACTCAAAAGAGCCAGTTAATGGTGAACCATAAAGATAACATTGACTCAACACCATTATCCATAAACAAGATTTTTATTTTTAATCAAGTCCCCTGGAATATTTATAGACTGAGATAAATTTTTATTTTAAAGATGTATTCCCAGACTGGTAGAGAAAAATTGAGGTGGATGAAAGAGGTATTTCTCATATGTATTTTTTATACAAAAATTTTGTATAAAAATTTTTGGAAAGTCACAATGTTGTGTGTTTTCTGATTTTTGTGATCAATATGTACAATAATGTTTTGTTTGTTGATTTTACACAGTTACAAGTTAGGGACATAAACTGGGTTCTAAGATGGAATAACAATAGTGAGAACACTCCAAAGTCATGAAGAGTCTGTAGTCTAAAAGATACTGACTTGGCTGGCGTGTGTGTAAATAAGTAAGTGTGCACTGGTGGACCAGTATTTTGAAGGGAAGATGAGAGAAAAATTCAACATTATTTTGAGGTTCTTGAAGACTAATTGCAGCTATGGAATTCTCAGAGAAACACATTTCCCCTTTAGAGGTCATACTGACAAGAGGCAGTCGTAAATAATATAAACACCATGAGAATCCTGAGCCCAGAGGCAGAACTGGCTTCATTTTTGCATTAACACCTGGAAAAAAAATGAAAGCAAGAAAAGACCAACTAGACATCAAAAACATTCTATAAATGCTTATTACAAAAAAGGAGAAAAGCTGTACAAATTGAGATGATATGTCCACTTCAAATCAGAGAACACAAACCCAGTCCTGTTGTTACGGATCTTTTATCAAATGGGACAAATATTGAACAGCTGGGGATTACTGTGTGTCTCTGCTAAGAATGAAACACTATAATTTTTTTTTCAGCCTTCTCTCTACCAGCCCCCCAGATAAAACCATCTGTCACTTTATTCAACAAAATGGAGTATTGTGGGCAATGGTAGCTTCTGACTGAACAATAAATAACCATGCAAAATGTAAAGAAATAGGGTTACAGCCATGATTTAAACACCATCATTGTATGGCCCATGGTGACATCACCAAGGGCAGAATTGTTGAGGCCATTAAAATGAAATCCAATTCTGAGTGGAACAAGGAGGCTGCAATGGGTGGAGGAGGGGCTGAGAAAGTCTCAGTAGCACTGGATGGCTGCTGAGAGGGGACAGTTTTCTTCAGGGATGTGGTAATTGAGAGAACACCTATGCTCCAGTAAACGGCTCTATATCTATGCACATTCATGGATTCAGTGTGTTTTAAGAGGGATGCAGGAAATTGGGAGGGGAGAGTGCTGGTGGTAGGTATATGAGAAAAGGTAGGGGTAGAGAGTTGAACTAGATTTGCTAAAACATATTATATGCCTGCATGAAATTCTCAAATAGTATTTTTTAAAAAAAAATCATAAATTAAAGAATAAATAAGTAAAAGCTGAAAATAATTCACAAGACAAAGCTTTTTTTTTTTTTTTTCCTGGAGATTTAGCAAAGTGGGTAGTCCAGGGAACAGAGCTGTTTCAGTGCATTCAGACCACACCTGAACCTTTCCCACGCTTGCCTCCCCCCACCAAGATTCCATGGTAACCTTGAAAGATAGTCTGGCAACCACAGTGAACCAGCACTAGAGACCACAATGAATAGAACATGATTAGAATCTCCCCAATCATCATCATCACCAGAGAGTTGTTGTGTGGCCCTGCCTGCTGTTCTGCAGAAACCCCTCTGACCAGGAGGTGATCTAGAATGTTAGAGACCTGTCTGGATTGTGTGTATGCCTGAGAAACATCAGAGAGGGCACTACATTTTGGCCCATGGAGACACATGAAAAAGTACTGCATTGTGACCTCTGGGTGATTTTGTGGCTCTATACAAGCTGGAAATATGATCTAAAGCAGAGTTATCAACTGCCCGATTATTGGATGCATTCTGTACTGTACAGTCACCTTTGTGTACCCAGGGCTCTGTTTATGCTGATCCAATTTTATACCAAAAGTTAAAAACTGAAAATATTCTTGGAAAATATCATGAGGTACTAAGTCTAGATGAATTGGTGCAAGTAACTATTTGCTGAGAGAGAGAGGATTAGTATTATCCATGGGTTATCCTGATGGATTAAAATATACCCAGTGGTCAGCCCTAAAAACACAAATGAACAACACTGAATGAACTCAGTAGGCTATATTTATAGTTTTTAATTAATAAATACATGTAACAACAATTATTACAGAAAGAGAAGGCTGTGAATTTGGGAATGGGGGCATGTGAAAAGCAGAAAAAGTTAGAAGAGAAAAAATGGTATGTTTAAATTTTGATTAATTTTTTAAATTCTTATTTTAAAAATAAAAAATTGTGTTAATGCTAAAAATATACAGACATTTTCCTTATGAGTTATTCAAATTGCTATTTAGAAAGTATTTAACTTCTACTGGGTATGAAAGTTAATCTAAGGATGTGCACAGGCTGTATACATACACTATGACATTTTGTGTAAGAAGCTTGAACATCCAAAGTTTTGGAGCATCCTGGAAAATATTCCCATAGACTCCAAAGGAAGACTGTACACAAAGTCCTGTGAGTAAAAGCTAGGAGACTGGCTGCTCCCAGACATTGATGAAAACTGTGCAATCTTTTGTTGACCACCAAATTAGTGGACACAGACTCCAGAACCTACAAAATACAGACTGTAGAGAATTGATCAAGAAAGTCATTCAACAAACAAATAGCAAAGCAACAGTGTCAACAAATTATCTTCCACAGAAAAGACAGAATTTTAGCCATGGCCAAAGTATATTATTCAAAATGTACAGTTTTCTAGATAATTATGGAACATGTAAAAATGTGAGAAAATACCCATGATATATAAGAGTAAAGCTTTGCCATTTCTGAAATCAAGCTATGTATGAAGAGAGGCTGTGCCTCTACAGGTAGAACTGAAAGGAGCCACTAGAGAGTTACTGATCAGGGAGAAGAGGAAGAAGACAGAAAGCTGTTGGGCTTTAGGTTAGACCTTCATGCTAAGAAGGTCTTTTTTGCTATTTTTTATTGCTTTTTATTTTTATTGTTATTGCTTGGTAGATTTTAGCTTGTATTCATAAAAGTAAAAAAAGAATAAGTATGCAATAAGATTATTGTCAGTGTGAAAACACTCTTCTCCAATGATTTGACCCTGATTTCCTCCAACATCAATTAAGTCTTCCTACTTTTTAGCTTGCAGCCATCAGACCAGAGTGCATCTGTCATGATCTTATCAAGAGATGAATATCCTGAGAGTTTTGCCTATACCATGCACCTCTTTCCAGCCCATTTATTCTCATTGCTGAATAGCCTATGGTATTTTTTGCTGAATATTATAATTTTTTGGCAAACTAGAGGTGATTTAATGGAATTTGTGAAGTGAATGAAGACAACTGGAGGCTTAGGCTGCAAAAGAGAATAGAGAAAGGATGATCAACTACTCTTCAGTTCTAGGTACACCAACGTAAAAACACAGAGGTTGGCTATAAGGATGACACTGAACTGCAAATGTCAGAAAAGGAAAGGGATTTTCAAAGATTTTTTTTTTCTTTTTACTATAAAGAAATGATAAACAGGGAGTTAGATGTGTTTAACATCGTTTAAACATTACCCAATGCAAAAATTAATGGCAGCAGGTTCTCTCTAGAACATGTTAGCAACATATATATTTGAGGGACACTTACAATTATAATCTAAAAGAATAACCTTTATACAAAAGATTTCTCAATAAAGTTCTGAAAATAATTGTGAAACATCTCTCTGGGGCTGGAGAGATGGCTCAGAGGTTAAAAGCACTGGCTGAATATTATATTTTATAATATATTATTCTGGATAACATATATTGTAAACAATATAATTTATCTTTTTTGAAGTTAATAATTATTTTTTATTGTTTTTTGAAAATCAATATCAAACTTTACATAAAAAGCAAAATATCCTGGATAGCTTAGAAAAAAACCCATACAATAATAAAAATTCTCTTTTCTCTAAAGTACATGAAACATATAAAATAAAATCTAAAGTTTCCCAAGCCAGATGAGGCTCCACTACAGATGAAGAAAACACAGTAGGTCATAGCTAATGCCCATGGATGCACTATGGCCATGACAAATTTCTGCTAAGTAACCCTTCTACAGTCAAACCAGAAGGGTGTGTGTGTGTGTGTGTGTGTGTGTGTGTGTGTGTGTGTGTGTGCATGTGTTTCTTTTTAAATCTTGATATCCATTTAATTTTGTAATTTTTAGTTTTTAACTTACTCTATAGTCCACTGTTCATAATATTACTTATTGAAACAAATGAGTGCAGAAACAAGACTCCCTGCTAACTAAGCTCTTGGTAAAACAAAAGTAGCTGGGGTTGGAAAGATGGCTTGGCAATAGGAAGACTGGTTTCTCTTCCAGAAGACAGGGTTTCTGCTCCCTGAGCTCATGTGGCAACACTCAACCCTCTGCAACTCTAGTTCCAGAGGATCTGGCACATTTTTTCTGGCTTTCTCAGGTGCTGCATGCATGTGGAACATGGACATACATGAGTAATAACACTCTTGCACTGAAAATAAAAATAAATGAATATTTTTTAAAAGAGTACTGACTGCTCTTTTAGAGAATCTGGATTCTATTCCTGGAGTCCACTGTTCATAATAATAGCTCCAGGGGATTCATTCTCTATTTTTATCTATGCAGACATAAGACATACAAATGTTCCATAGATATACAATACATACAAGTCACCCACACATATAAAATAACCATGGTTGTATAGAAATATTTATTATCAGAACCTCCTTATAAGTTGCTTTTTTTCTGTTGTTGTTCAGTGCTGTTTCTTGCACCATGGGCTATAATTTAGTCTGCTGCATGTTTTTTGCATTTCGTGGACTACAAAAACAAACAGTGGTGAGTAGCTAAATGTATCTCAGAAAACAAAAATCCCTGGATACCTAAGTCAACTGTCTCTCCAGGCATTCTGAGCCAGAGCCAATTTGCTGTCCTTTCCACATGGGTGAGCCAACCTATTTTGTAAAGCTTTTTTTTTCTTAAATCATTCAAGTAAAACTTATTCTCTAAAATGTACTTTCTAATGAGTTGTTAGGGCATCACGGGTTGCTTTTAACAGGCACTTTGCAAAATGACTCAAGAAAGGGGCATGCATGCTCTTTACTATAACACTGTGTTAATAATACTGAAAGCATGAGAAGCTGGTCTTTGGGTAGTGGACAGGAAGTAGCTCAGTTTGGTTTTGCCCATCTAAGCCCCAGATGTTCCTGGGATAGTGGTGCATGAGATCACCTGCAGAAAGGGCCATCTGGAAGTCCACAGTGGCCACTGAAATTCACAGAGTTTGCTGAAGGAGGCAGGAGGGCTCCCTGTACACTGAGCAGCAGCTCACAGTAACAGCATAGAGTGAAAAACTAAGATCCGTCTGAGGCTTGTGGTCAGAGATGTTGACCCTGGCTCTTCATGGCCCCAGGTGACTATTCATTCAATATAAATGAGCATATTAGTTATTCCTACATATATTATTAATGTGGCTTTAGTGGCATTAGGGATGCAAAGCCTCAGGCCATCAGAGCTTCAAGCAGCCCAGGAACTCCAGCAATAGCCAAGAAGCATTAATGGTTGGTTCTGATCATTCTTGATGGTCCCCAAGAATAAACCCTTTAAGCATGTGACACCTTTCCTTTGCTGTTCACTATGATGTTTTCAGAGTCCATCACATCTGTTACACTTTTTGCATGGTAAGTTAGCACTGGAAATGTATCTAGATGTGTCCCATGGTGGTCTCAAGCCTTCCTCATGACAGTGACAGAAAGACAAAGTGAGCAGCATGTGGCTTCCTCCTTCTCCTTAGGGTACAGCCACCCAGAGGAAGTGGGTTTTTGCCTTACTCAAGAAGATGGTGTGACTGCACTTAGAATATGAGAGAACTTTCCAACTCACCCCCCCAACTCCAAGGTCATCTAAATGGGCCATCTAGTGAAAAGAATCCAAGCAAAAGTCAGTTTGTGGCTCTCTGGAAAATCCTCCAGCTTTGCATGTGAGAAATCTTTCACAGGTATTAAGTGCCATGTACATCACTCTCCACCTACCTGAATGTCTTAGTTTGTAGTCCTCTGCCAAGACCACCTCACTAGATAGAACAAAGTCCACAGACTAACTGTGGCCTTTGGTTTTTCTTTCACCTGATGGTGGTAGGGTACAGAGTATGTAAGAGTTAATAATTCTCTCCAGTTAGGATGATAATTATATTTTAAGGGCACCTAGAACAATTTGAAAGAGGTGTGCTTGTAGATTACATATATCTGTCATATATTATTTATGTCTCTATTTATTATTAATTTGCATCTTACACAAATATGAATATATAGTTGCTTCAGAATAAAACATGTTTCTAAAAAAATAGAATCTTTCTGTGCCTGCTGCTGATTTCTATTTAAAAGCATAAACCGCTCTATGTAACAAAATTAATCATTTTCTTTCACAGCAGCATATGTTGGAAATGCAACACCCCCTACCATCCCAAGAGGAAATTAATTAGAATTTAACTTGTAATAAGTTTAACTTGTAAAGAAAATGGTACATATAGTATATCTGTGCAAACAAACAAACAATGTCCTATTGAGTCTCGATACTTTGGGAAGGCTATTCATCTCTTGCCAAGAGAGACAAAATTAACAGTTCCCATCAGTATTCTGTTATTGGCCTTTCTTAAAAAAATTAACATACACACCAGTTTCCCCTTCCTCTCCTCTTCCCACTCACCCTTCAGCTTCCCCTCACCTCACCCCTGCAATACTCCTCAGAGAGAGTAAAGCCTCCCATGGGGAGTCAACAAAGTCTAGCATATTCAGTTGAGGCAGGACCAAGCTCCTTTTCCCTTTATCAAGGTTGAGCAAGGTATCCCTCTATGGGGAATGGGCTCCAAAATGCTAGTTCATGCTCTAGGTCCTGGTCCCATTGCCAGAGACTCCACAAACTGCCCAAGACACACAACTGTCACCCACATTTAGAGGGCTAGTTTGGTTCCATGCAGGTTCCTCAGCTGTCAATCCAGAGTCAGTGAGCTCCTAGTAGCTTGGGTTACCTATTTCTATGGGTTTCCCTATTATGGTCTTGACCACTTTGTGCATATAATCTCTCCTTCCTCTCTTTGACTGGACTGAGAGCTATGGATCTTTGTATCTGCTTCCACCAGTTGCTGGATGAAGGTTCTATGATGATGATTATAAGGGTCATCAATTTGATCATAGATGAAGGCTAGTTCAGCAAATCAGTCCTTTCCAATGTTCCTAACTCTGGGACAGAACAGTGTTTACTACCCTTCTTAGATTGGAAATCACATCTGGTTTTCTTGTTTTATTTAAAAGACATGCTTATGAGTTTGGAATAGTGTACTTTAAACCAAACATATACCAAACTTAAATTAAATTGGTCTTGATTCAGCAAATAGCATCTTCTTTCAAGAAATGTGTATAGTACTTCCTCCTAAGGGCACCTAAGGACACATTTTAATATGGCCTCACAATTTTTAACTCTCTAAATTTGGTGTCCGTCTTTAATGACTTCAATAATGACTGACTTAGGCCATTTATACTCAAGTGAGTTCCACAATGTTTCAGGGAACAAGGAAATCAAAATTGACCAATTCAAAAGATGTGAAGGGGCATTATTGATTTTTTAAATGCAATTTTAAAGGATTTTCTGACAGTTTTAGTGGTAGTTGGAAGAATGTCAAATTAACCTTTTAGTAGAGGAATGGATTAGGTGCAAGAGACCAGAGGAATGCTGTTTTTCCTGTTCCCAGACTCCTGTCAAGCTGTGTGCTTGCTGTAAATGTCTCTTAACTGAGAGTCAGCTTTCTTACTTAAGAAGAAAAAGCTGCCATTGCCACAGTTTTCTGTTTTCCTTAGTTGAAATGTTCCACACAATAAAATAAAATAAAATTTAAACTGTTTAGAACCAACGAGACCCTGCAATTGAGGAAATTAGCATGAGCCTTTGATTTTTATCTCCATACTTATTTATTTGCTACTGAAGCTTCTTGATTCTACACTCCAACTGTTCCCTTCTCAAGGTTCAGCTTCTGTTAATGAAATGGATTCCACGCCAAATACACTAATATTGGCATGAGACAGGTAAACCTCTAACATAGAAGCTGTGTTTTCAAATAGAAAATTATAATTACTTTGATATAGTTTAATAAATATAAGCAATTAATTTTCTTTTTTTGTTTTTTCCTTCTTTATTTTGTATTTATCAAGAAAAACAGTAAAATGAATTTAAAATGCTGATAAGTTAACAATAACTATAAAGAAGATAAAAATCATAAGTATGACTTATCAAAGGTGATAATGCAAATAAGATTGCTACACATATATTTACTTTGTGTTCAGCTTTCCCTCTGAATTTTTTTTTTCATCCCTGTATATCCTTATTCAAGGTCCCTTCCCCCTCCCGCCACATCAGGTCATTTTTTCTTCTCCACAACTCCAAATCCCCTCCCTGGGCAGGCAGCAGGCAGTCCTATGATCCCACTGACCCACTGACCCAATGACCCAATGACCCAATGACCCAATTAGTTCAGTCTCCACTCCTGGCAAATCCAGTTTTGTCCCCCCTCCCTCAAGAGTGAGTCAGGTGTTCCTATAGTTGGAGTGGGATCCGAAGGGTCAGTCCAGGGTGTTTCTGATTCCAAGCTGTTCAGTGGTTGTGGATTGCAGCTTGGGCATGCTTGGCTTTTTTTCTTGTTTGTTTGTTTAGAGACCACTAATGAGTGAGTACACCCCTGCTTATCTTTCTGAGTTTGTGATACCTCGCTCAGGAGGATATTCTCCAAATCCATCCATTTGCCTGTGAATTTTAGGAAATCATTTTTTCTTGCTGCTGAGTACTACGCCATTGTGTAAATGTACCACAGTTTGTTAATCCATTCTTCAGTTGAGGGACATCTAGGTTGTTTCCAGGTTCTTGCTATTACAAATAATGCTGCTATGAACATAGTTGAGCTAAAACCTTTGAAGTGTGAATGTGCCTCTTTAGGGTATACACCCAGAAGTGGTATTGCTGGGTCCTTGGGGAGATTGATTCTCAATTTTCTGAGAAACCGCCATATTGCATTCCAAAGTGGCTGAACAAGCTTACACTCCCACCAACAATGGAAGAGTATTCCCCTTGCTCCGCATCCTCTCCAACACAGGCTGTCATCTGTGCCTTTTATCTTAGCCAATCTAACAGGTGTTAGGTGGTATCTCAAAGTTGTTTTGATTTGCATTTCTCTGATGGCTAAAGATGCTGAGCACTTTTTCAGGTGCCTTTCAGCCATTCGTAGTTCCTCTGCTGAGAATTCCTTTTTAGATCTGTATTCCATTTTTTGATTGGGCTATTCAAGGTTTTGGGCTCTAGATTCTTGAGCTCTTTATATATCTTAGAGATCAGTCCTCTATCACTTGTAGGGTTGGTGAAAATCTTTTCCCATTCTCTAGGCTGTCGTTTTGTCCTATTGCCAGTGTCCTTGGCTTTGCAGAAGCTTCCTAGCTTCAGGAGATCCCACTTATTGATTGTTGGTCTTAGTGTCTGTGCCACTGGTGTTATATTTAGGAAGTGGCCGCCTGTGCCAAATCGTAGAAGTGTATTTCCCACTTTCTTTTCTATCAAGTTCAAAGTGGCTGGGTTCAAGTTGAGGTCTTTGATCCACTTGGATTTGAGTTTTGTGCAGGGTGACATGCTCGGATTTATTTGCATTTTTCTGCACACTTCCATCCAGCTATGCCAACACCATTTGTTAAATATACTATCTTTTTTCCATTGAATGTTTTGGGCCTCTTTGTCAAAGATCAGGTGTTCATAGGTTTTTGGGTTAATGTCTGGATCCTCAATTCTATTTCATTGGTCCACAAGTCTGTTTTTATGCCAGTATCAGGCTGTTTTTATTGCTGTAGCTCTATAGTATAGCTTGAAGTCAGGGATGGTGATACCTCCTGAGGTTCTTTTGTTGAGTAAAATTTTTTGGCAATCCTGGCTTTCTTGTTATTCGAAATGAAATTGAGTATTGTTCTTTACGATTCTACTAAATACTATTGATGAATGAAAATTACACATTCAGTCATTCATTCACCTGACTTACTTACTGAACATTAGACTCTAGAACTACAAGGAAGGTAATTAGCATTTTCCTTGTAGTAGACAGAGATCATGCTTTCATATATTGTTGTGCTTCTCCATGTAATAACCACATCTAACATTATTTAGTTGGTATAATCTGGTGCTTCATGTCCCTGTATGGTGGAAGCTAAACATATTTTATAGTTGTAGCATCCTCACCATGAACAAACTCAAAATAGTACCATACCCCTTAGCTTTTTAGGACTGGGCTTATTTTAAGCATTAATATTTTCAGAGCAAGTCAGCCACCTACCACAGTAAAAATAGCTCTCATATTCCATGCAGTGTGATTGGGGGACTCACCAACATTTCATGGGCTTAGTTCGGGCAACTCTAAGTCTTTTCTCCCAATTAAATTCAAGAATAGCCTAGCTTGCAAAATTAAGAATTTCAAGGAAGAAATACAAAACACCATCTGCTCTAAATAAAAGAAATCCTGCATGATAACTCATTTTGCATGAAGATAATGAGATCTGGGATCTTTTTTATGGTTTCTTTAGGTTTGAAGGTCAGAAATATTTCTGTTAGCCAGTGACTTCCATGGCTCATTAACAGAAATGTGTGGTCCTTAAGGCTATACTGTTTTCCTTTGATTATCACATGCAGAATATATATCCTCCATAAAAGATGATTTATTTTAAATTTGAAAATATTAGAGTCTTCTCGAAAAAAATGTAGTAGCATCTGAATCCTAGGAGGCACTCAGAAGAGCTGGGACATCATAACAGACAGCTCTCATATTCTGATTCACTCACTATTATTAACAGTTTAAATTACCATGGTGTATAACTGACACCTGACACCACTGGGATTTTAGTATTAATGGAGCTCTGGTTTCATTTAGATAACACACACACACACACATACACACACATGCACATAAATACACACACACACACACACACACACACACACACACACACACACACACACACCATGAATGGTTATTTCTGTCCCAGTCTCCCATCCAGGAATTTACATCACATTTAGTCCTCACATCTCTCCAGCTGCCTCTGATCTGAACAACTGTTCAGTTGTGATTTTCAGTCTTGAGGAGAACTGCAGAGCTTCCGTTAAATGTCCCCCAGTGTGAGTAGGTCAGACATTTTCCTCATGATTATATCAGGGCCATGTGTTTTGAAGAAGGCAAGCATGGAAATGCTCCATCTCCTCATAATAAGAGATATGTGACCCCGATGTGATCTTATCAATGACATTGACATTTGTAACTGGTATAGGGTAAGTTTTGCTAATATCTGTAATCTAAAACCTTCTTCTTGACTTGCCCTACCACTCTTTGAGAGGAAGCAACCAAGTCTAATCTATATTCAGTGGAGTTAGAGGGTGGGAACGAGAAGTTTCACCACCAGGAGAAGGGGTATTCCCATCTATTATTTGATTACATTAGTATGGAAGTTTATTCTCACATATTTACCTATTCAATTATTTATTTATATTAGTATGACATATGAGTATTTACTTTGGCTTATCAAGCAATACCCTGCTGTTTATTTTATGGCTCAAATCATTTTATCTTTGGTTGGTTTTATTTCAGTTTTAAATCAGCTTCTTTGCATACCTCATCGACAGTCCTTAATTTTATTTCTTTATTTTATCCATGTTTAACCTTTTGTCTAACCACTAAAACCAGTTATTTCTCCAAGGGCAGATAATTGTATCTGAAACCAACATTGGGAAGCTAGGTGGGTTCACTAATGCTCAGCTTAGTTGCTTCTAAACCACCATCACAGAGAAAAATTTGGGTAACATATAGATACTTAATTATGCTCCCACATATATCTAACAATTTACTTATCTATTTCTAAACACACAAACATGTATGTACACATTTTGTAATGATGTATTGGAATTTATTCAGATAACACAGTACCCATTCTGGCTTTGAGTCTTCCTCATCTAAACTTTTACTGTTCAGCAGAATGACCTTTCACCATCATTTGTTTCATATTTAAATACTGCCTCAACTCTAGCACATGTAAATTATTTTAAAATTAATGCATACCCTCATGAGAAACAAATTTACCAACAATAACACCATATATACACCCCCACACCCACATACATCAGTTGTGTAGTGTGTGTGTGTGTTTGTGTGTTCTTTTGACTGTTATCTTTATGAATTCTAGTCAAAACATGCTTTTCATTGTTTCCTGTGTCGGATAATGTTTCTTTCTATTTCTGTGAGATTATTGGAAGCTTTCATTATACTAGAGAAGTCATCTGTTGTAATTTACATTCCATTCTGGGATTTCAAACATCCTGCTGAATTTGATTTGGTAGCATGAACATTTTCCATGGTCAGTGTGATGGTCAAATAAGAATGGCTCCCATAGTTTCTTTTTTTTTCAAAGCCAACTTTAATTTATAATTGAATTAGGACTTCAACTTTACATAGAAATGAAAATATATAGATGTTAGGAAGTAAGACAAAAAGTATATTGGTACCTATAGGTCCAAATATTTTTGGAAATTTTTTTCTGGATTGTTTTTCTTTTTTTTGTATTTACTTATTATTATTATTATTATTATTATTATTAACAAAGAAGTCACACTTTCTATCTTGTATATCCTTATTCAAGGTCCCTTCCCCCTCCCACCACATCAGGTCATTCTTTCTTCTCCACACCTCCGCATCCCCTCCCTGGGCAGGCAGCAGGCAGTCCCATGGTCCCACTGTTCCAATATTGCTTAGTTCAGTCTCCACTCCTGGCAGATCCAGTTTTCTCCCCCTTCCCTCAAGAGTGAGTCAGGTGTTCCTCTAGGGGGATTGGGATCTAAGGATCTAGAGTGTTTCTGATCCCAAGCTGTTCAGTGGTTGTGGTTTGCAGCTTGGGCATGCTTAGTTTCATATATTTGAATGCTTAGAAATCAAGGAATAACTCTACATGAGAGGAATTAGAAATCATGGCTTTGTTGGAGTAGATGTGGCTTTTTAGGGGTAGAGGAAGTATGTGACTGGAGGTGGGCTTTGGAGCTTCAGAAGCCCAATCCATACCTAGAGTCTCTCTCTCTTTCTTCCTTTCTCTCTCTCTCTTCTGCTTGTGGACCAGGATGTAGAACTCTCAGCTGCTTCTCCAGTATCAACCATGTCTGCATGTGTGTCACAATGATGACAAAAAACAACATCTGAACTGTAAGCCAGCCCCAGTTAAATGCTTTTCTTTTAAGAGTTGCCATGACCATAGTGTGTCTTCACAGCAATAAAAGAACAGTGACTGAGTTACTTAATTTCTATAATTTGGAGCTTATGGACAAGGTACATACATAGGAGTGCAGACCCACTATCTAACGGTTTGACCATGTGCTTTCTCCCGTCATTCACTAGCTCCCATCCAAACCTCTGAAATTTCTTGGCTAGTTTTTTAAATTTTCCCTAAATGTCATAGTTTTATTTGTAAATGTTTTGCCCACATGTATGTGTACTAAATGTATACAGTACCCATAGATGTCAGAAGAGGAGATTAGATCTGGTGAAACTGGAGTTATAAAATGTTATGAGCCACCATGTGACTCCTGGGAGCCTAACCTGTTCCTCTTTAAGAGCAAGTGCTTTTAACAATTGAGCAACTCCAGTCTCTCCAGCTCCTGAATATCACAGGGATGCACTTACATAGCATAAACTCTTTGCAGCCTGGCTTAGTTCACTTAGCAAAATAAATTTGAGATTTATCTGATTTTGCATGAACTAGCATCCAATTATTTTCATTCCTGGGTAGCATTCTATTAAGTAAATCTACTATAATTGACTTACTATGCATCTATTGAAAGACATTGAATACTTTCAGTTTTACCAATTACAAACAAAGTTGCAATATGCAGTCCTAGAGTGATGGATACTATGTGAAGGTCCTTTTTCTTTTTCCTTTCTTTTATTTTTGTTTTTGTGTTTATGACAGGCTCTTACTATGTAGCTCAGATTTGTTTTGTGATCTGATTCAGCCTTCTTAGTAAGAGGTAAAACTTTAATGATGCTGAACAAACATTTAAAGATCTACTGTTTCAGATGGTCACCTCTGTTTAACTTTATAAGGGACTCCTAAACAGTCAGGAGACAACTTCATTAATTAACCATAGATAAGTACAATATTTTTTTTCATTTTCCTGCTTACATGTCAGCATTTGTCAGTATTTTGGCATTGAAATTATTGCAAAAAGTAGGTGGTGAATCCACTTTTGAGTTTCCACTTGCAGTTCTCTAAGGACAGATGATGACTGAGTTTTAGAATGTATTGGCTCGTCACTTATCTTCTTTAGTATTTTTTCAAGTTTCATGGATTTCTTTCATTTTGTTTTAATTTTAGGGAAGTCCAATATGCCACATCTTTTTTCCTTGATCATAAAGTTTTTTTGGATTTGGGTTTTTTGTTTGTTTGTTTGTTTGTTTTTATTAGCACTATCTCAGATAGGGTATCTATTTTTGTAAAGAGACACTGTGACCAAGCCAATTCCTATGAAGAAAAACATTTAATTGGGGTGAATGATTTTCAGTTTCAAAGGTTCAGTCCATTACCATCATGACAGGGAACATGGTGGCTTACAGGCAGACATGGTGCTGACTACATACTGATCAGAAGGCAGCAAAATGTGACTGAGACACCAAATGAAGCTTAAGCAAAAGAGACATCAAGCTCTGCTCCCGCTGTGACATATTTCCTTCAAGAAGGTCACTGTATTATCACAAATGAGATTCAGAGCTAAATATCGGGGGAAGGCTGAAATATCAGAGCGAGAAAGTACTGCAGTCAATTCCTACCCAGCTGTCTTGCAACTTCTTCAGCCATGCTCCTGGTTGCTTCTGCCAGATGCCTCTGCCGGTCATGGTCACTTCTCCTAGTTGCGTCTGTTTTCTCTAGGTTTCTACAAGCCCTTATATACCTATCCAGGTTAGGATTAAAGGTGTGTGGCCTTGAACTGACAGAAACTGAAGAAGTTCTGTTTCTGAAGTTGTAGGATCAAGGGTGGAGGTCACCACTCCCTGGCTTTCCCTGTACTGGGTCTATGGTTCTTATCCAGTTAACTTCTACACACAAAAAAGTGAGTCATATGACTATAGTCATTTTTGTTAATTTTTTCATTATTTTTTGAAAATTTTGTACAATATGTTTAATTTATATTCATCTTCTCCCCCAACTCTTCTCTGACTTGTGGATATGAAAGACTACTGGTTTGGATTTGTGCATGGTGAGCTGAAGACAATTGCATTTCTTTGTTGAATTGTGCATATCTTCCTACCAAAAAGCAGTTGATTATACCTGTATGTATGCTTTGTTTGAAATTTCAGCATTTAACTTCTCATCAATACCATTCTGTTTAGTCTATTCTGCTCATATAGTCTTGAGATCAGATTACCCAAGTCTTTCTCCTTGTTCTATTCTTTTTCAAGATTATTTAGTCATTTTAAAAATTTAGTCATCTTTATATGTTTAATCCTCAAAAAGAAAAATAGATGCATTGTTATAAGACTTTGATAAGAAAACAGATTTATTGTCAAAGATTTCCTAAGACTCTTCCTAAGTCACATGTAGTATAGTTAGTTGGCTGCAATAAATTAGTGGTGAAGAATCTGTATTAATTTCAGATAAAGGAAATTTCCATACAAATAAAGAGACCAGAAAATAGCAGGACAGATGTGAGGGAAATGATAAGAGATTAATTCACCCAGAAAGGTGTCATGATCCCTCATATATGTATACCTAACCATCAGAGTCAAAGAATAAAGAAAAAACTGACATACCTGTAAAGAGGATGAGAGAAACCCAGTAGGATGGTCAGAGATTTGATCACCCCTTTCAGCAGTTGATAGAGCAAGAAAGCGGAAAGTCAGTGACTATATAGTTGGCATGGCAGGACTATCAGTCATTTTGATTTAATTGACATTTATAACACACTACATTCCCAAACTGCAAAATATACATTCTCATGACAGGCACTTGGAATGTTCTCGCAGATCCTAGACTATAAAGTTCACTATAAACCCTTAAAATAATCAGAAACCCAACACAATATGTTCTATGATGTGATATGGTGAGATTAAATTGCAAAAGTAAATCACAAATGATAAATGGACAAATTCCATATATTTGAAGATAAGACAACATACTTCTACACAACCCATGAGCTGGATAAATCTATTAAAATTATTTTGAATACACAGTGACAATAAAATAAGCGTGACACTGAGACACAAAACTGCAGCAGCACTTAAAGATAAATCTTCATCATTAAATACATGTACCAGAAAAAGAAAGGACTTAAACTACCTCATCAGCCACTTCCGTTCTTGGAACACACACAAAAAAAGAGGAGCAATGTAAATGTAAAACCAAGAGAAGAAAATGCATGAAAAAAAGAGAGAAATCAATGGGTTGAAGGTAAACACAAAGGGAGCCAGCAAAAGCAAGAGCGAGGCTTTGACAATGATGCTTTAAATAGTGAAACAACACTGGGCAGGTGTTCTGGTTTGGTGTCAGAATGGTAGTTCAAGGCCTTGGGCCCCTTCTGTGACCTTAACGGTAGGTTGTAGACTCTTAATGATGGGCAGAATCTAGTTGAAGAAAATTTGTGCAGGAAGGTGTACCTTTGAAGCAGATATTTGTGCTTTATTCCTCTTTTTCTCTCCTTTCTCAGGCCACCATCAAGTAAAAAAGTGTCTTGCTGAGTGATTTCTTCATGGTGGACTGTGTGGCCACAGATCCACTAATCACCAATCACAGTCTAGAACCTTGAAACTCTGAGCTGCAATGAACTTGTCTTATTTTTAAGGTTATTAACTCATATTTGTTGGCAGCAACAGAAAAGTGACAGGGATTATAGGCTAATCAACAGAATAGGAGCAGAACTGAGCATAGGAAGAAACAAAGAGAAAGATGGGAAGGAGGGAAGAAGGAGTGGGAGGAAGGGGAGATGACAGAAATGATCAACAATACGAGTTAAAGGTCTCATCGTTATTGATTTTTGTGGATATTACCAGTACAAAAGAAGACAATTATGGACAATTCAATAACCCAAATTCCATAAATTAGATGAAATGAGCCAATTCCTGAAAAACAACAAACTATTGAACTTTGTCAGATAAGAAAGAGATAATCTGAAGAGGCTTGCATCTATTAAAGAGATTGAATCAATAATTAATTACTCTGAAAGAGAAAGCACCAGGTCCAGATGTTTTCCTGAAAACTTTCCAAACATTTGAAAAAGAAATTAAGCCAATTCTTCATGATAGAAATGGAAGCAGAGACATCACTCTGTAATTGATTCTATAAGGATAACATTACTTCACTAACAAAACCAAATAAAATATTACACAAAAGAAAAACTATGGATCAATTTGCTTTATGAATATAGATATGAAAGAGCTCCATACAACATTAGCCACAGTAATATAAAAATAGGCAGGAAGATTACATAAAAAAGAAGAGATGGCTCACCTGTTAAAAGCAATGCTGCTCTTCTCAAGGACTTGGGCTCAATTCCTAGCCCCTATGTGATGGCTAATAAGCATTTGTAACTCCAGTTCCAGGGCATTGAAAAATTTCTTCCGGCCCCCATGAGTACCAGGCACATACTCAGTGTATTAGCAGATAAACACTCGCACATATAAAACAGTCCTTCAACAACTAATATAAAGTATATAAATATAAAATCCTTCAACAACACAAGTGAGATTTTATCACAGGAAGACAAGATTTTTGAACACTCAAAACTCAATGTGAGGACTGGTGAGATGGCTCTGCATCTCGGAAGACCCAAGTTTGGTTTCTAGTATCTATATTGGACATCGTAAAACCACCTATAACCCCAACTCTAGAAGATCAGATGCCTTCTTCTATATCTTTTTGGCACTTGCATTCACATGCACATACTCCCAGTACATACGCACATATGAATATAATTTGAAAGAAAAAAATAAAGCTGTCCAAGAAAATTTATGTCCTTGAGCACATCCAAAAACTAAAAAAAAAAAAAACCTCATGAACCTCCATTGGCTTGCCCACCAGCACCATTGCCAGCTGCTCTCAGGATGGTAGAGTGTTTATTTGGACCTGCGATGATGCCTCAGGCAATATGTGGTCACCCAAACTCCTGCACAAGTTCAACGATGTTGTGTGGCACGTGAGCTGGTCCATCACAGTGAACATCCTGGCCATGTCAGGTGGAGACAATAAGGTGACCCTGTGGAAAGAGTCGGTGGATGGACAGTGGGTGTACATCAGTGATGTCAACAAGGGCCAGGGTTCCGTGTCAGCCTCAATCACAGAGGGCCAACAGAATGAGCAGTGACAACACAGACGGCCTATTGGAACAACATTCAAACAACTGGGAAGAAGGGTCCCAATGCTACCAAGATTGCACACCCAGGAGTGCCCAGATGCAACACTGGGTGCTCACCTGCCTTACTGGGATTCCATGTTTAGTAATTTAATGTCCAGCTGAAAGTATTCATGTCAGGAAAAAATGATTATTATTTTTAAATATTTTTGGCCATTTTTAACTATCTTTTGGTTCAGGCTATTTCCAAGCTTATAAAATCATATTGCATAATAAAAAGAAATGGTGTCAATTGATGGTGAAGATGGTACAAAATCAAGCTCTATTTCTTGGTAGAATTTGCACAATTCCCAGTTAAAAGTCTCAACTAACTTTCGGTAGGGAACTCATTATAACAGCTATTCAGTGAGGGTTAGACTTGCTACTTCCATGCACGACAGATAGCTAAAGCTACTCATCCTGAAGAGGCAGGGCTACACGAAGACTGTCAGGATTTATTACTCTGAAAGACACAGTGTTTTTCAAAAGCTTTTAACTGTCCAGGTAAACAGAATACAACTTGCTTTTTGTCCATTTTGTCATCATAGGTAGAGGATGCTCAGAACCATTACTAATCCCATTCCTGGGATTCTCTAGGCACTTGATGTTGCCTCTCATCTGAAATATCTTACTGTCCAGAGGCCACATTTGCCTGCTCAAAGTAGTTTCCTTCATGTCTGAAGTAGTATAGGGACCAGTGAGGTGACCGGAGGTTGGGGAAGGTGTAGAAACCTTGTTGTGATCACAGCTCTCAAAGCCACGAGAATTAGAAATTGACTCACTGGGTTTGGTGGTTAATTTTTAATTCATTTTTTTCATCATGAGCCTAGAATCTTTCTCAATGGACCCCCCATTGAGTGCTTATACACCCCTAAACCTGCTCTGCGCACCTTTTACTCTCCTATTGCCTGTCCTTTCTATAGCTGTAGTTACAAATCTGTTTTCCTGGGTCTTTGCTCTCATATCAGTCTTCTCATGCATGCCTAATTTTGGTTGTCAATTTGACTAGTTTAAGAAATGTCTAAGACATCAGTGAGGCACATCTTTAAGTGTATTTGCAAGACTGCTTAGAGACAGTGTTAAATGAAGTAAGTCTTACCCTGAATATGGATGCCTCCATAGGATCATGAACTGAAAATAAAAGGCACAGGGAAAAAAGGAAGTCAAATGAGTATAAGCATTCCCCTTTTTCTGCTTGCTGGGATAAGCAAGTAGCCTCATGATGCTGTAGACAGGAGGAGCTCACATCATGTTTTCCCTGCCATTAGGGATTATCCTCTGAGTCATGAGCTCCACCCTTAGCTGCTTATATCAGGTATATCACAGTGACAACAAAAGCAATTGATAGACTCCCCCCCACTGTGCTTTCCATGTTGCTAAGAGATAACCATGCCCAGCTAAGGAAGGGTCTCAAATGCAGGGCTCTTCAGTGTTGTTGAAGGAAATTAGAAGACACATTGCCAGGATGAAGGCTCCATCAAGAAGGGTAGGACAGCCTAGGAAAACTCATCTTTCCCCTCTGTACTACTTCTTAGCATTCATTAATGCCACTGAGGCCAAAGTAGCTCTGGGTTGAGCTCTAGGGTAGGGTGATGCTTAAATTTACTGATGACTCCAATTGTTTGGACCAAAAGACAAAAATAGAGCATGCTTTTGATGCCAAAAGCAGAACAGTATATTATAAAACTGATGTCATTTTAATGTGATTATGTTATGCCCACATGTAAGAATTTCCATGAGGGAGGCTGGACATGTCGTTATGAGTGGGGATTTTATTGCTACCTACAGAGAATGAAAACCCTGGTTCGATCACCTAGCTCTGCACAGCAGAAACGGGTAAGAGAGAGTTGCCCCAACATGTGGGGTTTTTAAAGAAAAACCTATGTAATCAAGATGCGACACAGCTTGATGTTCCAGGATTGGGCAAAGGGGTAAGGTGCAGCAGCCATTGGAGTTTTCTGCCACGAATCCAGCCTTTGAATCCACTTGCTGCTGTGGAAGTTCACTCACAGACCTGGGCCCTGCCCCCAGAATGAATCCAGACCCTTACAATTACTTCAGAAGAACACATTCCAGGAGGAAGAGGGATGACCTGAGGTTTCATCAGTGCACTGGTCAAGGAACTCTCTAGAACATTCTCCTATTTCTGCTTAGTTGCCTTTTCCTATCAAAGGTAGGTAGAAGAACATACTTAATTTTCTGGAGAGAAGAGAGGGGAGAGAGGGAGAGAGAATGATGAACATGGGCTGATGTTCCCATGAAAGATGTTAGAGAAAAATAATTCTGTCAGATGTTAAAATAAGAATGACTCTTATCCAAATCTAATTCAATAGGAATAATGCTAATTGGATAGAGCAGTTAGATTCAACTTTCAATACAAAAAGAAAAAGTGCAACAGAAAGAGGCATTCTGCAGATAGAAACTTACTAAACATATGCAATAAGAGTAGGGGTACCAAAAAGCCATGGAGGTCATCTTCATTGTCAACTTGGTTTGGTTTAGAAATACCTAGAGGGTTTACAAAACTCACTTCTAGATGTCTGCAATGGTGATTCCTAAGATAATTAAATTATAAGAACTTTGACTTATTAAATGAACTAATTTATTGGTGGCTATTTATATGGAATTATTATTGAGAGGTGATGAAAAGTCTGAGGTGGAAACTAGTTGGAAGAAATGGTTCACTATGAGTTTTTTTCTTGGGGTTGTATGTAGCTTTGGCTTCTTCCTGTACCTCCCTCTGTCTGCTTCTGGTATACCATGATATAATAAACTCTGCCACCATGAGATTTTGCTACCACAATGTTTTGCCAAAGTTCACTGGGCAAAGTAAACATTGACTACACTCTTTGAAACCATGAACCAAAATATATCTTTTTTTCTTAAGTTGTTTTTATCATATAATTTGAACACAACAATATACAAATAACTAATATATAACTTACTAAGATATACTTACACCTTAAAGATAAAGATGAAAGACTTCATCATAGATGAAAATTAATCAGATATCACAGATGGAAATATACTCACTACATGCACTTAGTGGCTGAGTGATACAGGTTAGAACAAGAGCCATAGACAACTGAGGTCAAGTCCAACCAAGAAAAAGACTAGAAAAATCTAAAGAAAAAAAAAAGAGTGTCTTGGTCAAAAGTTAAAGCTAAATTTGTCCTTTACCTTGATATTGGAACCATAGCCTATTTGATAACCTATGGTTCTCCCTAGGACAAGGGACTAGAAGTGGAACGGAGCATGAGGATATCATATATAAGCAGAGGAAGAGGGTGGTGAAGGTAATGATTATGTATACAGCTCACTGAGCATTCCCCTTTACCTGCCTCCCTTCCATAGCCTCATCTGGCTACCTTACCAGTGTCTTGTCAATTAGATGATGGAGTTCCATGTTGCTCTTTAGCTACTGCTCCCATAGCATTGGCTTCTAGTCAACTCCCTTCTGTTCTATAATCCAGACTGCCAGGAACCACAGTGTCATTTTAATTTAGATGGCCCTATTTTATCATGTAAGCCATTCTTCTGTTAACTACTTCCTCTAGACCCTAAATGCCAGCAGGAGATTTCCTGCCAGAAAAAAACTGGTTTACAACCCAAAACCCCATCATTTTTGCAAGTTCAATATACTTCCCCAAATCTGTTACTTCCTGAGCAGCAATGACAGTCATGGTCAACTCTGACTCATCAGTCACATTATATGTGTTTCTGTCACCTCATTCACTGCCTTGGTTATTCTACTGTGTATGTGTCACAGTATAAACTCAGAAATATTTTTCATGAACAGAGTAATAAAATCATAACCAAACCTTGCATTCTAGCTTATCTTCCATTGCTGTGATAAATCATGACCAAAAGCAATTTGTTTATTTTTTTTCTTTTTTTGGTGTGTGTGTGTGTGTGTGTGTGTAGGAAGGGGAGGTGGTATTTGACTTACAGGTCCTGATCATAGTTGTTCACTTAAGAAAGTCATGGTAGGAACTCAGAGCAAAGGTAGGGACCTTGGAGGGACTGCTTACTAGCTTGCATCTTCTAGCTTGTTCAACTACCAATGACCATCTGTCTAGGGATGGCATTTCCCACAGTGGACTGCCCCCACACACACACACATCAATTAGCAATGAATAAGATACCTCACAGGCCAATCCAGGGAAGGCGATTTCCCTATTGAGATTCATTTTCCCAGAGCTTGTCTAGGTTTGAATCAATGTGATAAAATCTAACCAGAACATACATACTGTTCATAGCAATTGTGTTTGTAGATTCAGTCAAACCCTTAGGATTTGGGCAAGGACAACAATGTACATACAGGAAGAACAAATACCTCATTAAGTGGAACATCTGACATCCACATTCTTAAAATATTCTTCAATGAGAAGGCAGAGATATTCCCTGTCTGTTCACCCTCATGTCGTTCCTCAGCCTTCAGCCATCTGGGGTCCTGTCTCACTTCATTTATCTTCTTTGACTTCCCTTCAGCTATTCTCTGATCCTCATAACTTTAAATTATTTGTTGTGGCTTAAGGGTTGGCATTTTGCCATAACCTTGTTTGCTGTGGCCAAAAGGTGCTATAAACTAGCTCATGAATGCTCAGAACTTCACAGAAACAGTGTGAAAAGAAAGAGGATTTACAGTCACTTTGAATACTCCTTCTTCCCTCTGACTGTCAGCTCTCAGACCCAGCAGGAAGGAAACACACCTCCAAAAGATGAAGTCAGGATACATCCAAAAGCTTTGCAGACAATAGCCACTTTCTACTGCAGGATCAGATAGCTGGGCTGACTCTGATATCATTTGGTTCCTTTGGGTAGCACCAAAGAATTTTAAAGTCTTTGTAGACTCTCCAAAATTCTTTTATGTCTAACTTCCTTTAAAATTGAAAAGCACATACTTGTTGAAGATCTTTCACTTAACATAAAAATTAATGCTTTATGGTGAAAGAAAACAGAATGTGTCATAGTTAGCTTCAAATATCAAAAATGGCATAGCTTAGAGTCACCTGAGACAGGTCTCCATTTGAGGGGGGTGGGGCATTTCAGTTTAAGAATTGCCTAGATCAGATTGGCTGTGGGCATGTCTGTAGGAGGTTGTTATGATTGATAATTGCCATAATAAGCTCAGCCCATTGTGGGTGGCAATACTCCCTGAGCACTCCTGTGATATATTACAAAGATAGCAACATGAGCTGGAGGAACCATCAGACATAATTCCTCCACGATTTTTGCTTCAGGTTCATGCTGGAGTTCTTGCCCTGACTTCCTTAGTGATAGACTATGGCCTGGATGTGAATGCTGAATATATCTTTTCCATTATATAAATTCTTTTTGGTAAGAGTGTTCTATCATAGTATCAAGAAAGAAAACAAGAACAGTGTGTTTATGTGGGCAGACTGATTTAATGTCGGTTGGCATTATTAAAATTATAATGCAGAGTGTGTGTAAGCAATGTATGCTTGTTCATAAGCCTGTGTATGTACACATAACACAGGGGCTTTATAATATTTCATTCCCTAAACTCAAAGTTTTTCCATCTTACAACTCAGCATATATTTTTGCCATGGTAAATCTGTATCTTTTTTTATTTTTAAAATAAATTTATCTATCTATCTATCTATCTGTCTGTCTGTCTGTCTGTCTGTCTGTCTGTCTGTCTGTCTGTCTATCTATCTCTTTTACAGCCTGGCCATCGTTTTTTCTTCCTCCTCTCCTCCCAGTCCCTGCCCTCAACGCCCTTCTGTCCTCACCCCCAATGCACTCCTCCCTCTTCTGTTTAGGAAAGGGTAGGTCTCCCATAAGTATCATCTCTTGTATAAGATTTTTTATTTTGTTTGGGCCAGAGACAGGCCATGTAGCAGAACAGATTAATGAAAATAGGTTAAATTAAGATAAAAGAGCCAGTTAGTAATGTGCCTGAGACATAGGCCAAACAAGATAAAATAAACGTCTGAGTTATTTGGGGGAGGGCATGTAACAATCAACAAAACAAGGCATATCAAGATGCGGTAAGATTAAGCATCTCCCATGTATTAAGGTTGGCAAGAAGACCCAGTATGAGCAGTGTGGCCACACAACCCAGTAAAAGAGTGAGAGACAGCCTCTTTCCCACTGTTAAGAGTCCCATAAGAGGACCAAGCTACACAATTCTGAATAACTTGGCATATTTCGATACCATATTTCAAGCTAACCTTTCTGAAATTATGTCCTGATCAATATTTCTTCCTTTCTTGGTTTGACTCTGGCTTTAGGTGTTTGTGTCAGATTTAAAAATTTTGATTATTAATTAAGAAAACTGAAAGCAAGAGAGAGACTATGGAAATGAAAGTAAAGCCATAAGCTATCTAAATCAACTGTTGATATTCAAGGAAAAGAACATCACCTCTACATTAAACACCTTGATAGCATGAATCGAATGACAGTAATGTGGGGAAGAGATTATAGGGTGAATTTAAACTGAATGAAGCAATGTGCAGTGGCATATATTACACAAAAATAAAGGTCAGAAGCCTGAAGTCACAACACTTGGGAAAACTGTATAGTAATTTAAATAATTCACATACTTGGCCTTGGCCAAAAGGCCAGAAAGCACTTGATCTGCAAGGATGCTTAACGATATTCCCAACAGGACTGAGTCATCACACTGGATCTGTTTCACTCATCTGAGAAAGTCAAACCTATCCAATACTCATTCCTTTCATTGCAACCTCTCCCCAATGCTCCCGGAAGGGACCTCATCTGCCTGCTATTCCTAAGCACTGTCATTGGCTTTATCATCACTTTATTATGTGTAGGATAAAAGATTCAAGAAAGGAGGTCAGCGTGTCAAACACTTTTCTTCTTTTAAATGTGAGAAGAGGTTCTTTGTTGCAATAATATACAGTGAAGGGTATTTCTACAATTAAACAGGTATGATTATGAATCATGTTACATACTCTGTATCATAGCATTATTTTGTGTGTGTGCTTGTGTGTCGGCATGTGCTCCAGCACACATTACCACACTGGGATGTTAATATGGGTACCAAAGTTTGAACTCAGGACCTCATGATTGTGCAGCAAGTATTTTAACAACTGAACTATCTCTATCATTCTTATATTTTCTCCTGTTCTAGAAGATATTGGAAAAGAAAGATAGTTGAAAGCGTAAGCACAGTGAAAACAGATTGAATTATAATTAGTTTTTAGAACAAATATAAATCAAATAGTTATTGCTTTAAAATTAAAATGTGAAAATATGAAAATTTGATCTCACCAAATCTACTATAATTTATGCATATATTATTTTAATAAAAATTAATGATAGGCTACTTTAGCATATTTTAATTAGTTTCATAATGAAAGAGTTTGTATGCAAATAATAGAAGAAACTGACTATATATCAACTCAATGAATAGAAACTACTAATTCATCATTTTCAAAATGTGTTTGTAGTTTCCTAACATAGAGACATAAATATCTGCTGAAATATGAGGCAACTGATTGAAGATGTGTGATTTATTTTTACCTAATATTGACTCTCCATGTAAAGCATTTTAAACTCATGTTTCTCTTCAGATAACCAGAGTGCAGGGTCCTACTTTTTTCCTCTATTTTCTGTGAGATGCTTCTAGAATTGTGACACCAGTTACATGTCACTGATTCTGACCAACTATACAGAAATGGCTGTGATAGAAGCTAAATGAATATTTTGTGACACAAAATAGTGTTCATATCCCCTTTCCTAAACTTAGTTGCCTTTTCACATTTTATGTAATAGACCTACCATGTTTATTGGAAGAGACACCTTCAGAAAAATCCCCAAATGAAAAGCAGGAACCATGTAATTGATGCACAGAAGCAAGTGACCCAGAAGGAAAGTCAACATTGCCTGGAGAAGTCCTGGCCTCTTTTATGACCATGAACTTCAGCAGTTTTATTAATATAAATAAATCCTTGGGTACTTCATCAGACAATTTAAGAGCTGTTTTGAATAGATTTACAAACTATTTTTCATTTTCCATTTTAATAGACATGTCTATACTTTTGTAGTGAAGTTGCCTTTTCTGAATTTTAAGGCAGACTCTGTCTTACTCTGTAGCCAACTGGTATTAAACTCAAGCCCCTCCTATCTCAGCCTTCTGAGTGGTGGGGTTATGGGTATGTACCAGCACATGCAGCTTAATAATCTCCTTTTTATTGTGGGCAGAGATTACTCTCCCTTCTACAACTACTGAGGCTCAGAACCAGGGATATGAGTAGGTCCACTCCCAAATCCTTCCAACTGTGATCTGCTGGGACCAGTCTTGCAGACCCAAAGCTGTAGGATTTCCACAACACAACACCACAGCAAGATAATTAAGAGGAGTCTCAGTTAAGGACCAGCATCAATAGTGTAGCAGAAACCAGAGGCCTCAAACCAGACCAATGACTCTTTGCAATAAACAGTTGCAAGTAAAAAAAAAAAAAAAAAAAAAAAAAAAAAAAAAAAAAAAAAAAAAAAAAAAAAAAAAAAAAAAAAAAAAAAAAAAAAAAAAAAAAAAAAAAAAGAATTAAAGGGTTTATTTTGTGACTCACTGTTTCACACTGCAGTTTCCGTGACAAGACATGATTATTCCTCCTCTCTCTTTTTTCTTTTAAATTTTATCTTTTTGAGGAGGGGAGGTGGCAAGGGTGGATGTGAAGAGACTAAGAAATGAATGGGATGGAGGTGCTTAGTGTGAAAGACACAAAGCAATAAAAAACTTAAAAATCTTTTTCTCATGATTTAATTTTCTATCTTTTTAAATTTAGGATCAAGTTTTAAATACAGCTGATAATTAAGATTTTGTTTTGAATATGTTCATATGAATTGCAAGCTCGGTGGATAAATGTTATTTTTCACATATATAATAAAGAGCACTTCTCACTTTAATCTTTATATGTAAAATATGTGATCCATGTAGTAGCTATCAGTTGAGAATCTTGAGAAAGAGGTATTGAGGCTAAGAATGTGGGACGGGTGATGAATCACTTGGTTTATCACAGAAGGTTGGCTATGAAGGAGGAGCAGAGCAAAATATTCACATTTGGCATTTAATGTTCAGAGTATGGCCCCTGGCGTGCCTTCTAAGACTGCAAAGTAGTAAGTGTTTAATGAATGAGTAAAACAATTACATGACAACATTTTCCTTTTACTTCTTTGGAAAGGTTTGACTTTTGCTTTCCCTTTGCCTTCCTTGCCAACTTCATGGCCTTACATGAAACAAAAGTGACAGAGCTGACAGGAAATGGAAAATGAAAGGCAGAGCAGTGTCTACAAGCCATTCAGTAGGGTTTAGGATTAGTAAAAATACTCTCTCCATTGTGTAGGTGGTGACGAATGTAAAAAAAAAAAAAATTGGCAGTTGGAGTATGAAACCGGCCAGTATAAAATCATTACTACAGAGCAGCGGTTCTAATATAGCAGATTGTATCGCAGCAATTAAGATGTGAGAATGTGCATAACACAGCTTTCTGCATAATCAGAATGAGGATTTTCAGAGGTTGAGCTCCACCCACATGTGCACAGGATGTCAGACGGGTGTACTAGAGTGCTGGGATGAAATCCCCCTTTACCTGACTTTGGGCTGACTCAAAGTAACCATTCTCATTGTAGTCCTGGGGGATATATGAGGCATATATATCTTGAGCACTCTTTATGTATCTACATTTGAAAGATTTGTTGTTGTTTGTTTGTGTTTTTCTTTCTAGTGTGGAAATACTCATGACTCTCTGAAAACCTCCTTGCTTAAAATCAGTGTTATCTAGTGTCTTAGATCCTTGAGTGTCATTCAAATTGACATTTATATGATGGATAAATATGGGATTAAGAAGCAAGAGAAAATAGGAAGACAGCTCCTATGTAAAGGAAATAGCCTGTGACAAAGTGGTGGACAGCAGGCAGTGGGTGTGGTCAAAGAACAGAACATCACCCAGTCTAGACAGAGGGCAGTCTTAAATGGAAGAGAGATAGTTTGTACTGGGCAAGTGACCATGCTTCTAGACACACGGGCCATGAACTTGACCATCTATAACCAAGATTAAGAAAAAAAAAATCAATGTCTCATCTGTGATCTTGAAAAAAATCAATTTCAAAATTAAAATTAGAAAGAAAAATATGCACATAAAGTGAGGCAACTAACAAAAGTTATAAAGCCTGGGGTGCGTTGAGCTGAGGGACCACTCCTAGGTTGCCTTTTAATGAAGCCCTTGGGCTGTCTGTGATATATTTCTCTAATTTAGGTTGCTGATGCTAGATGTGGTTAGGAAATGGACATTCACTCCACGCTAACTGTCCCCAGCATGTGCTTCTATGGAACACTGTCCTTAAATAATGTGGATTGTAGATTTGGGAGACAGTTTTCAGGCCAGATTTTCTCAGCATATCAAAAATACCAGCTGGAAAAATCTGCAGGTATTTAATATGGACACATGGCATTGCCCTTGGGCAGTTCAGGTTTTTTATTCTTACCACCTCTTTCTTTCTCAGCCAGTTGGAGCACTGATGCTTCAGAAGATAACCACGGATGGTAGAGAAGCTTTACTCTAGTGAGTCCTCTTGGATTCCTATGAGACTCTTAAAATATAAGACTTCTTTTTGTGTCCTCTCAAGTAGGTAATTATGAAGTCCTTAACAGCAGAAACTGTAAAATGGGCTTTACATTCCTTTAGGTCGGTAGCTCTCAACCTTCCTAATGTTGTGGCCAATAAATACAGTTCCTCAGATTGTGATGACCCAAACCACAAAATTATTTTTGTTGCTACTTCCTAACTAATTTTGCCACTGTTATGAAATGAAATGTAAATATCTGAGTTTTCTGATGGTCTTAGGTGGCTCCTGTGAAAGTCTTTCAAACCCCAAAATGGTTGTGGCCCACCACTGACTTAGGCAAAAAGACTACATTGATGACTTGATGAAATGTCTTATTTCTGGCTGGGGCTTTCTACATTGATGGCAAAAGACCATACTCTGGGCAACAGGCAAGGAGGCACAGAAACAGGAAAATCTCCTCCAACAGTTGTGAACCAACTATGTCATCTTACTTAATTTGGGTTTGACTAGGTTGGATTTATTTGAACTATATCAAATGTCATATTAATTGACCTTTTATCCTAGCAGCAGATATTGTCTAAAATAATCACAAAAGCAAAGAGAAGATGACCCAAGTTTTGTCTTGAGATTCTGAAAGATATGTGTGCATATAAAAATATGTGTGCTATAAGGAATAATTAGGGTTTACAATTACCCATGGCACTATAGAATCACAATATACAGTGAAATCAATGTTCCACAGCACTATTTCCTGAGTAAAAGACCTAAGAGAAGGCCCCCTTTAGTTGTAATTTCTATTTATAGGACTTCCTTTAAAATATTCAATCTCAAATATTAAGTGGAAAATTTCAGAATAAGTAATTCTTTTCTACCTTTGCTATTTGGGGAGGCCATGGAAGCATTACAAGGTGGGACAGACTTGAAGGAAGTAGACCACTAGGACATACCTGACCTTCGGGTCCTGACCCTTTTTCTGCTTCCTGATCAACTGTGATATAAAGGGCCCATGTCACATGTCCCTGGTGTCATGCATGAACCATCAAGGTTTCATCAAGGACTGAAACCTTGAGGCCAAATAGATATTTACTTGTTTGTTTCTGTCAAGGATAGGTTATCATCACCACAGCAAGGCAATATTAGCAAGTACATCAAGTAACACTTATCCTACTTAATAAAGGCCCTAGAGTACCTAGGACGGCATAAAGATCCACCATGCCAGTACTTCAGATATGCCAAAGGGAAGCGGGGGAGTGTTTCCTTAAGATGAAAAGATTCAAAACAAATAAAAAACATTTACTTGTATGGATCCTTCCAGTGGTTTTGGAATGTCTCCTTCCATAAATCATAGAGATGCCTTCATTTGGACTTCAACATTTTCAGGCATTCCTTCTGCAAGTGTTCGTTGGGGAAGGATTTTGCTGAGTGAGGTTTCAAAGAAGATAGCTGGTGTATGCAAGCTAATTAGACATTCACTGCTAACAATCTTGACCTCAATTAGGTGAAGAATTCCTAATTAAATCCTTACAGGCTTCTGTGTTAAATGGTAATTGAATGCCTAAAAGTTCCTCACAATTATATCATATTAACAAGAATGTATTTGCATTTTTAATGCTTTATTGATTTCCAATTCATTATAGAGTTGTTTGTGTTATTTCATGATGTCATTGGAACCTTTATGAACTGTGTCTTGGTGTCCAGACACTCAGGAACAGGTTAGAAAAGTAGCAAAAGTGATTTAGACTGCTCCAGCTCAGCTACTTCTGCCCACAGCTGTCACTATGCCTTTAAATATGCATGAGTCTGTGTGCAGGAAGAAGTCTGGGGAAGCTGGAGGCACACAGTCTAGACCACTCTCCTTTGCTGTTGGGGAAACTCATGCTAACATAGAGTGTGGTCTCTTTTAATCCAGGACTTCTTTTCAGATTTATTTACTCTATTAAATGTATGAGTGTTTCGCCTGCATGTACATATACATACATGTACATGCTTAGTACCTGCAGAGGGTAGAAGAGGACATCAGATAACCTGGAACTGAAGTTATAGTTGGTTGAGAGAAACTATGTGCATTCTGAAAATCAAAGGCAGGTCTTTTGCAAGAACAAGTGCTCTAAACCACTGAGCCATCTTTCCAGACCTGATTCAAGAAGCCTACTTTCATGGATTTGCATACAATCAGTTATCTGAAGGATTTGCTTATAACCTCAAAACATGTAGGTTTCAATATGTTGTTTATTTATTTTCTTGACATAAATTTATGGTCAATAATAGGTGTCTGTATTCATGAGAGATATATGAGAGTGACCTCACAAATCATTTGATTCATTTGTTTAAAATTTTTAATCATATTGTTAACAGTATTTATTTTAATTTTATGATTCATTTCTTCTACAGATCATTACCAATCCACCTCTAAAATAAACTCTCACAAATGTAAAATTTAAACACTTTACCCATGTGCATACTTGCAAATCAATCTTAAGCCTGAATTAACCTCTGGTGCTAAAGTTTAAATTGAAAGTTATAAATGATAGAATTAAATTCAAAGGGTAGATGAATTTCAACAAATTGAAAAGAAAATATGTTTGTTACTTTCCAAAATTCAGGATAGTTTCTCTAGTTGAAAAAAGTAGTATGTTTATACTTATTTTTTTAATAAAAAAAGAATCTAGAAGGAAATTACTTTTCCATATATGTCTCCTAAAAAAAAACAGCCCCCAGTTTCCCCTGACCTAACATCTTACTTCAAATTGTGTCTTTACAACTTCAGGAAGAGTATTCTAGAATGCTCATTGCTGCTATTACTGTCATTATTTGATTGCATCATTTATAAATGATTTGATTAATAATCTACTGTTTGGATCAATCATGGTTGTAAAAATCAAAACCCCCAACCAGAGAGATAGAAAAATTGGTACATTGCCTGCCATGCAAGCATGACAAACTGAATTGAGATCCCTAGCATCCATGTGAAAAAGCAGGCATGTCAACATACATCAATAAGCCAGTACTGGGTGAAATGCAGGATCTAGAGGTAAGCAGATCTTTGGAGCCAGTTACTCTAGCAAAATTGCTAACTTCCAGCTTAAGTGAGAGACTCTGTCTCAGAACACTAAGGTTGACAGTAATTAAAGAATGTGCTTGTGTTGACCCCTGGCCATACCCACAGAAACACATGAAAGCATTACTTTCACACACACACACACACACACACACAAACACACACACACAGGCATGTGTACCTATGAACACACAAGCACACACACACAGATAGATACACAAAGAGAGACAGAAAGATGGAGACAGACACAAGCACATACATATATACACACACATAAAAATATACATAGAGAAACTTATACATCAAAATCTTTTAACATATATAAACGCATTAATTTTCTTCCTTGTTTTCATTAATGTTTTTGTTGTTTTTTTATTCTTTGGCTCTTCTGTTGTTTGCTCTTTGTGGAGCCTGCCACCCAGCTCCCAAATAAACTACAAGGAGTCTTATTCTTTTATACGAATACCTGGCCTTAGCTTGGCTTGTTTCTAGCCAGATTTTCTTAACTAAAACTATCCCACCCATCTCTTGCCTCTGGACTTTTACCTTTCTCTTTGTTGTATACTTTTCTTTCCCTCTTACTATGTGGCTTGCTGCCTAGCTGGGTGGCTGGTCCCTAATGTCCTCTTTCTTCTTTTCTTGTTCTTTCTTCCTTTTCTGTCCAATTTTTTCCTATGTATTCTTTCTGCCTGCTAGCCCTGCCTATCTTTTCTCATGCCTTGTTATTGGCCATTCATCTCTTTATTAAACCAATCAGGTGTTTAGACAGGAAAAGTAACATGGCTTCACAGAGTTAAACAGACACAACATGTAAGAATGCAGCACATCGTTTCATCAGTAAACAAATGTCCACAGCATAAACAAATGTAACATATCTTAAATTAATATTCCACAACAAATGTCTCCTAGGGTATTTTTAGAAAATTATGACAAAGGCTACAATGAAAACAGCCATGTTTGGTTATTAAAAGATTTACCTCTATAAATATGCCACAGAAATATGCCATGGTTATGAACATGTCTCTAAACAGAACACACACTCTGAGAATCAAGCCCAAAGATAATACTTTTTCTTTTATTAGTCATATAATATCAGGACAGAAATAATGTACTAGCTAAGTCTAAAGTTGTCCCAGATTACTCATTTCAGGTCTTTGGTACAACTTACAGAAAAAGGGATATTTCCAAATACTCATAGACGGTTAGATGTACCCAGTTGTATGTATATGATTAGGAGTATACCATGGCAAGCCAGCCATCAAGCACATTCCCTCCAGAGTAATATTAGGATAGAAATAAAGTGAAGAAGGCATCAAGAGGCAGGCTGAGATTACCTCTTTTCTATCAGAGTAGAACACACTGCCTAGCAAAATATTGACACTCTCACATATTTTATTCCTGGCTTTCATAGAACCAATGACTCTAATATTCCTGTACCAGTTTAATTTCTTTTAAAATGATCTTTTAAATTTCATTTATTTAGCAGTTCTATGTTCAATTATAATTAATTATGGTCATTTTTCCTTATTGCTATGCCTTCCTTTTTGTTTAAACTCTTCTTCCCAACAGTGCTCCTTCCTACTCCTCCAGTGTCTCTCCTCTCTCTCTCTCTCTCTCTCTCTCTCTCTCTCTCTCTCTCTCTCTCTCTCTCTCTCTGTGTGTGTGTGTGTGTGTGTGTGTGTTTAGTTTAGTTTAGTTTGCTTGCATGAGCAAGAGGCTGTTTCCTGTAGAATGGGAAACTTATCAATAGATACACCAGTGAAGAATGAAATGTTCCCCTTAACCGATAATGGTCATAGTCCCTCAGAAATGAGGTGGGAAATGAGCTCCTCTTCTGTCATTGAAGAAATGTTGATGGTCGCAATCTTATGCTAGCTTGTGCAGGAAATTGCAGCTACTGTGTGTTCATGAGTTCAAGAGCCATTTCATGTTCAGAAAACATCTTTTTGAAGTATAGATTCCCATATATTTGACTTCTTTAAATTTCTTTTTAAAACATTTAATGTGAACAGTGCAGTATAATATAAAAATATATCAATATTTTTATTAATCTCTTTGTTTCCCTGATCTGTTGTCAGGAATGTCATAGATAATATAGCATTCTCAAATTCAAACCCAAATATGACTTACTATAGGCAAACTAACAGTGAAGACACAATACAGATGTTAATTATTTTATCACACTTACATAAGTTTATATGAAATTTAACTCTACATATTATGATTTTTATCCATTATGACTGTACAGTTATTACTCAATTGCCATATTATAATTTTCATTTGAATGACTTTGTCCTTCGGTCTATTCAGATTGGAACATCATCATAGTGTGCTAGACTTTGTTCATGAACATTTCTATTCTTTCAGGTGAACAAATCTTGACCTTGTCATTTGACGTGTTTTGCAAAGTACATAAACCTAGTTACTTACTAAACATTTGATTGTAGTCTTAAACACCACGACATTGGAACCACAGGTTGTATAATCTTCCTTAGAGACACCAGAATAATCTTGATGCTCTCTGACATCCCTTTCATGTTTTCTAACTTTGTTTTTCAGTGTAATAACTACACTATTTCTTTTGAAATATTTTTTAATGATTTAAATTTTTATGTATATAGTATTTCTCTCCCTTTCTCTTTATGTATGATCTGTCTATCTGTGTGTCAATGTGAGTTCATGCAAAGTGTGTTCAGGTACCTGCAGAGGCTGGAAGATGGGGTCATACTCTTTAGATCTGAAATTACAGTCAGCTATGAGCACCTTAGTCTAGATGCTAGTAACCAAACCTGTGTCCTCTGGAAAAGTGTTGAGGGCTCTTTAGCCTTATTTAGTGATGCATTTCTCAAAGTATCTTGTTTGTTTTTCTCTAAAAAGCCTGTATCTTCTGATGTGCTTTGTGTGTGAAGTTTTTAATTAGTAGTTGTGTGGTGTTTGTAGCATGCAGAGAATTTCCGCACATGTCCACACCACTGTTTGTTGGCCAGTGAATCTGTGTCGTTTCCATGGTAGCTGTCTTCCCTCTCTCTGTGCAAAACACTTGGCAAAGACAAGGGAGGAATGATTTACTTAATCTCACAGTCATTATGCATTCATCATGGCAGAGATAGCATAATGTTGGTCAGCATGAGGCTGCTTGTTCACATCTCAGTGGACCAGGAAGCAGCAGTATGGCTCTGACTTCCAACCCATATCCCTGTGGAAACACTTCCTTCCCATAGGCTTCACTTCCCAAAAGTTCTACAACTTTTCAAAAACAGTGTTAACAACTGGGGACCAGGTGTTTTAACATAGGGACATTTTATATACAAATCATAATACATTGTAAGAATTATTCTCTATTCTTCCTTCCTCTGCCCTGCAACACTGTTGTCATTTATTTCATCTATCTATAGTGACTTAATACATTAATTAGGACTAAGCTGCACTTTATTACCTTCATATATTCTTTTCCACTGTTGTTCCTTTGTGTACTTTTGACTTCTCTTGTTCAAAAACATTTCTTCTAATGTGTTTCAGTAGATCAGGTTTGTTGGCCACAAGTCTTTCAGCCTTCATTTATTTTTCACTTTTCAAAGAGAATTTCTCTGGATTTAAGAATTTTTTTAATTCATTTTACCTATGATAATCTTATGTAAGTAGCTTCTAAGGAAAAGCCCACTGTGATCCTGAGCTTATTTCTCTAACAATAAAGTAATTTATTTTTGTTCCTAGCTTCCATTAAGATCACATTATTTATTTGCTTGTGTGCCCAGCATTCATGGGAATGTCAGAGGGCAACTTGCAAGAGTTAGTCCTTCTTTACCATGTAGGTTCTGGGGATTGAAGTCAGGTCAGCAGGCCCAGCAGCCATAATAGTCTTTACCACTGAGAATATTACTGGTCCAAGATTTTATTTTAGTTTTAGTTTATAGCAGCCTGAATGTGACATTCTTGGTCTTAGATTTTTATGATTTATTTTGCTCAGTGCTCTCTGAATTCCTGCATAGATAATTTGGAGCCTGACTCATGTTGGGAATGACTTAGCTATTAGTCTCTCAAGTATTGTACCTGTTGTTTTTTTCACTGAAAATACCCAACAAAAGTAACTTCCAGGAAGAAAAAATTATTTTGAATCACAATTTCAAGGTACAGTTAGTTAGTTCATTCTGGTGGGGAAGGCACAGATATAGAAGACAAGAAGGCTGATCACATTGCACCTATAATGGGCATTATATAGAGAGGAAGACTCTTTTTGCTCATTTTGTTCCATTCAAGGCTCCAGACCATGGAAGGGTGCTCCTCACATTCAGGATGGATCTTCCTGACTCAATCAATTCTTACCGCAAATACTCCCACAGACATACTCAGTGGATCATTTCCTAGGTTATCCTAAATCCAGTTAAATTGACAATGTAGATATTTCTACCCCATACCCTTGGTATACCACTAACCCTCACATGCTATCTTCTTATTTTGAAGTTGTTGTACAGTTCTTAGATATTGTATTATGGAGATTTATTTGTCACATTCTTTTTATTGTCCTACTTTTATGTTTTTGATTTGTATATTGACTACCTCCAAGCCCATGAATCTTTTTTTGGTCCTATCTAGCTAACCTAAGAAAGTATCCCAGGTACCATTTGCTTTCCCATGAGTTGCTTCCTTTTGGTTCTGTCTTAGAACTGCTGCATCTGAATCCACATTTCCCATCTGTTCTTGCATCATGTGTCATGTTTCTATCACAGGCAAGTTTGTAGCTTCAGAAGTTTCTGCCTCACATGTCTTTACATTTTTGTTTTGTTGTATTTTACACTGAGATTCTGTGGTAGGTGGTGATGTTGTCTTAATTCTTGCACATATTTTCTTGTTGGTAAGTATACAAATAAAAAGTTTTAAGATCTTTTTATATAAGATCCACAAATGCACATCAAAATCTACTTTGCTTTATATTTTTGTTTTGTTTCATTCCTATATCTTATCTATTTTTATTTTATTCAAGCATTTATAAATATATGCTTTCCAATATTCTAAGATCTCTAGTCCTTCATATTCTGACACTTTGTGTGGTGATTTTTTTCCTCCATATGTCTTATAATTCTGAATTACATACTCATCTTAGATGGGTCTATCTCAAAAACCAACTCCTTCCTTAGATTAAGGGAATGCCTATTCTTTTATAAATACATTATTAACTTCAGCAAGGCCACAGGTGCACTATCAATAGTAAATGGTTTTAAGTTTACTCCTCAGTCTGGCTTTTTCCTCAATTACAACAATATTAGAAAATCAAATCTCTCAACTATATGAAGGCTTGGACTTATAAATATTCAGTGATTCTCTACCAGCAGCTCCAACTGAACTAGGCAAAGTCCCTTGGTTGCTGCTATATAAAAAGGATCAGAATTGGAAGTCTTTATTAGGATGTTTCTAAGCATTTCAAATTTAGAACACCTAAGTGTGAACATCTTACCTTCTCCCACAAGCCAGCTTGTAGTATATGTACATTGGAGGTTGTTAGTATACAAGAATCTCAGAGAACAATGAAGTTTTTGGAGTAGTAGGTAGTGAACACACAGGCTGAAGTGTGAAGGCCAGGGCATATTCAGAAGAATTCAAGGAAAGAAATATTTTCTAGAAAGTGGATTCATAGCTGCTTATACTAAGACCTCCAGGGTTAGCATGTTGAGCCCACATAAGCTCAGCCATGGAGCAGCTGAAGACAACTTTGATAAGACAAAGAAACTCATTAAAGGGTAATGAGCCCAAATTATAGGCTTTGCTTTATAGGTAGATCTATCAAAGCATTCACCTATTAAAATGGTTTATGGAAACAAGAATTGTTTCATTAAATTTAATCAGAGATGGGACCTAATTTGAATATAGAAAAAAAGCCAATGGACTTGATATGACAATTTAATAAAGCTTAATGTGACAATGTCCTGAAATAAACACTATCTACTCATAAATCAGCATCAGTTAGTAATATCTTGATTTATGATCACTTAAAATTCAGGTTAAAAAGCTATCTTAAGCTTCCTAAGGATATGGAGACAGTTCATATTTGCTAAGAAAAAAGGACTCATGAGACCCTCTCTTCCCTGACTATCTACAGGGTTGTATAGTTCCTGGAGTATAGATATTTTCTTCAGTAGCATAGAAACTAGTAGATTGGTCCTATAATTGATCCCTTAAACAAATTCTCTTATGTAGCTTTATGTAAATGCATTGGATTTCTTCTACTACTACTAATGATGATGTTACAAAGTAGAAAGAATATTCTAGGAAAGAGAAAGGGGCACTTCTGTAGTGTACCAGGGACAAAAGAGAGTAATGGGCATTTCATGTGATCAAAATATATTATATACATGATACATGTATGAAATGTCATAATGAAACTTGTTGTAATATAAAATAATATATGCTAATAAAATGTCTGAGGATCCTTATCTTACCTTGCATTAGCTTTCTAAGCAAACTTAAAAAATACTTAAAAATTGACTGAAATGAATACCTCTAAATTTCTTCATTACTATGTTAAAGTTTTATGTTCCCCTTATCATGAGTTTTGGTTCTGTATTCTAATGCCATCATGGTCTATGCTGAAATATGCTCAAGCTCTTGCTCCATAGATCTACCCTCCCTAAACCCTACATTCTGTTCTCTTCTCCTGTTCCTGGTAGCTCTCAAGATAGTAGCTGTAAGGAAGTTCCTATGCACCTCCATAGAACCTTCTCTCCCACATATATTATCAACCTTTCTGGCAAATTCTGAGAACTCCTATCTTGAAAGTATACTCAAAAACTGTTACTGATGATGCTAGAGGTGAAGGCTTTGGGATGGCAAGTTCAAGGCCTGCCTGAACAACTTAAGTGAAAGCCTATACCCCAAATGGGATGTAGCCCAGTGGCATAGCACTTACCTGGCATGCATGAGGCCCTGGGTTCAATCCCCTGTCCCACAAAAGAAAATATATGCAAAGAGACAATACAGATCCTCTGTCCTTTGTCTATGGAGTCCATACTCTTTCGACCTTTCTCTAATGAAGTTCTTACTCCACAAGCAGCTAGCATATCTTTCTCATTAATTCAGAGCACATTGCTTCATTTACAGAGTCAGACCACATCACGCCATGCTCATAATTCTCCAATGACTTCCCATCTCACTCTGAAGAAAACTCGAAGTTCTAAAGCAACACAGCAGCAAGACCCTGGGAGATATGGCCAGAGAGTGGGATGTTTCCTTTTGCAGGCTATTTAGGTCTCTTCTACAATGTCAGCTCTCCAGAGACTGTGTTTCTGATCTTGAAATATAAGATTGTATTATGTCTTCAGTCACTCTGTCTCCCACTCCATATTAATGTGCTTCTTTCTTACCAGTAGCATACTAACAGTATTTCTACAAATGTCCTCATATCGGTTTGTTAGTTGGTGACCACCAGCCTATGTCTCCAGAGCCTACTGTTATTTTTAAAGCAGCCAGGTCCCTCCCTAACTGAAACAAAGTAGGTGCTTTATTAGTGTGCATTCACCCACTGGTGAATGTTTATCTCAGCATATTCAGTGCTCTAAATAAAAGGTGAAGGGAAATCTAATAATCTGACACATTGCTAAGTACAAAACATTAAAAATGTAGATTAATACAAAAAAAGTGCATATGGCCAGGGCTTCTGGTGTATTCTAGCAGTTGTCTGTCACTTTTTGGAAGGAATATTAGTACAGATGTGGGTCTGAGAGAGATGTTAGTGTGACATGCATTCAGCTAAGGTTGGCTTCTACAAACAGTCTGCTTGTTCTGCCCAGAGGGGGCACATGTTGGAATAAACTAGAAATTGGGATTTGCAGGACATAAAGTTTGATTTTTAAAATATATGCCTTTTGTCCCTAGGACAACCTGGCCATAAGAAGAGGTGGATCACATGATGAGAATCTACTGTGAGAGGTAATTAGCCTTCAGTGCATGGATATTAGACATTTGAAGTCATTATGGGTCCAGGTGTCAGCAAGAGGAACTAGGTACTGTGAACACAGAACTGTGGCTAGTTTCCTGGAGATGTTTGGAAGTTAAATGTGGCATGGTATGTGATGGGCTTGCTGTGGAGAAGAAAACTGGATGATATCAGAAATATATCCAAAGTGAATGTCATGATCAAATCAAAGTGGAGTATTTCCTGATTTGGGAGAAAATGAATGAAGAGAATCCATGCACTTAATTTTACATATATTTCTCTTACCTTGGCACTAATAGTTAGAGACTAGATTCTAGAGAGAGTCTGGTCTCCAGGTTACAAAATGATAACAAGGAAGGCGTTTATTTTAAAGCTGTCTTCCTATGGGTGGTGGTGTCTTAGCTATGACCTAGTATATGGCTGTCCTAGAACAGAACTTCATGTACCTGATACCCTCTACTTTCTCTTTGTTCTGCTTCAAAGTTGTGATTTTCTCCAGCTTGCTTATGGGACAAGATGAGATTTGAACCTAAACAATATTTTTTTTAACTATTTTGTCCAACTAATTTAAAGTTGGACATGCACAGTAAGTAACAAATAAAAAATAAAGCAACCATCTTTTTATGACAGTTTTCTGTGAAATAGGTTCTGTGGATTATCTTCATTGCCAACAATCAGAATCTTAAATTAAGCAAAATGCTAATTAGTGTGAATACAAGTTAGAGGTGGCTCACCATTTCATATTAGCAAAGACTACCAAATACTTTAAAATAAACAAAAGAAACATTTCAGTAGAATAGTTTAGTAAAGCATCAATGGGTGATGGTAGATAGTAGGTCTGGCTATACTAATAATGATTTCTCAACATGGAAATCCAGATGTGTTAGGTAAATAGCAGAGTTTGAAATATAAATATTTTTGTTTACCCCTGTGTGTATTTGTGTGTTTATGTGTACAGGTATGTATGGACAAACTCATATTATATTATGTATAGGTGCATGTGGGCATTAGAAGATACTCTCACTTGTTCCCCAGGTCTTATCTAGCTTTATAGTATTTTTTTGAGACAGGGTTTCTCACTGGACTGGAATTTGCCCAGTGGACTAGGCTGGCAGGTCAGTGAGTCCCAGGGATACTCCTGTCTGCTTGCCCAGCACATGGATTACAAGCATACATCATACCCAGATATTTGTCACATGACTTTTGGAAATTGAATTCAGGTCCTAATTCTTGCAAGAAAGTGCTTTATCAACTGAGCTATTTCTCCAATTCTAAAACATAAAATGTTTAATAGTTAGTTTGATGTTTGTTTTTCAAGCTTTTGTTACTATTTTTATGACTATAGGTGTTTTGCCTATATGTTACTGGAGTTGTCTACATTTGTGAGCTGCCATGTAGGTGCTGGGAATTAAACCTGGAGCTTCTGGAAGAGTAGTCGGTGATTTTAAGTGCTGAGCCATCTTTCCAGTCCATTTTGTTTCATCAAACCCAAAATATCTAAATATATATAGTCAACTTTATATATTGGTATAATATATATTTATATATTGAGAATCTATATAAATAATTACTATATAGTAACTTTTCATTTTGTCTCAGTTTTTTTGGTTCAAACAAAACAATATTTGGGCTAATTCAGAAGGAAGAAAGATAGTATAGAACTACACATCCAAGCATTTCCCATTAGAAGAAATATTTTTAATTAATTTTTTTCATTTATTTTACATACCAACCACAATTTCCTCTCCTTCCTCTTCTCATGTTCCCTCGTCCTACCTCTTTCTACTCCTTCTTCATCCACTCCTCAGAAAGTGCAAGGCCTCCCACAAAAGTCAACAAGTCATGAAATATCTTGTGGCAAGATCTGGCTCTGCCCCTCTTCATAAAGACTAGGCATGACATCATACCATAGGGAGCATGTTCCAAAAAGCCAGCTCATGAGCCAGTGACAGATTCTGGTCCCATTGCTAGAGGCTCTACAAACAGACCAAGCTACACAACTGTCGCCAACATGCTGAGGGCCTAAGATGATGTACAGTCTGAAGCTCCCACAACCTCAGGTCAGCTGTCTCTGTGGGTTTTCTGTCATAATCTTGACCTCCCCTCTAGCCTGTAATCCCTCTTCCCTCTCTTCAACTGTACTTCTGGAGCTCTTTTTACTACTTGGCTGTGTACTTCTTCTACATCTGCTTCTGTCAGTTACTAGACAAAGATGCCATTAGAACAAATATTTTCAGAATTAAAGAGTCATATGCACAAGAGTCATGCTATCTTCTCTATATAGTTCCAATTTTAAAATATGTGCTGCCCTTCAAGGCAAGTTTTGTCATCATAGACAATGTTTCTCCAGTTTATGTGACCCATGTCCAGAGGGAATGAGAGACTGGAGAATTCTTACCCAGCAATCCCAGGGGACACATAGCTGACAGCCAGGTCCCACCTTCAAGTCAAGTTGCATCATCATAGATGGAAGTCTTTCTAAACTGCTCAACCCAGTGTCCAGAGCAGAATGAGAGATGTCATCTCTCTGAACTGTGTGACCCTGCAGCCTGATCAGAGTAAGAGATCTTGCAGCTATTGTGTTCAGAGAGACAGGAGACACAAAAACTCTGTAACCACAACTGACTAAGATCTGACTAAGAACTGACTAAGAGTGAACCAAGAAAACAATAGGCAGACTCAAGTGCAATAATACATATAACAATATAAAGAGCAAAAATGCACCATCAGAAGAAGCTGGTGGCTTTACAACACCAAGACCTGAACAGAGCAATGAAGAGGAAACAAAAGGAAACAACATTAAAAACACTTTTATTAAGATTATAGAAGCCTTAAAAGAAGAGGTAAAAAAATTCTTTAAAGAAATAGAAAAAAAATCCAAAAAAACAAAATTGGAAGAGATGAACAAATCCTAGAAAGAAAAAAGAGAAAACCAAGAAAGAGAAAAACCAACAAATGAAAGAAACATTCCAGGAACTAAAAATTGAAATAGAAACAATAAAGAATGCACAAAATGAGGCAAAGGAGAAAATAGAAACACTGAAGAAATGAACTGGAACTACAGATAAAAGTATAACCAACAGAATTCAAGAGATGGAAGAGAGACTCTCTGGATTCCTAGATTCAATAGTAGAAATAGATAAATTACTCAAAGAAAACACTAAAACCAAAAAAGTCATAGCACAAAATGTTCAGGAAATTTGGAATACCATGAAAAGACCAAACCTGAGAATAATAGGAATAGAAGAAGAAGAAGAAGAAGAAGAAGAAGAAGAAGAAGAAGACCAGCTCAAACTTCCCCAACCTAAAGAAGGAAATGCCTGTAAAGGTACAAGAAGCTTACAGAACACCAAATAGTTTAGACTCCCAAAAAAGTCTGCTTACCACATAATAATCAAGCTAAAAAACATACAGAACAAAGAAAAATATTAAGAACTGCAAAGGAAAAGGACCAATTTACCTATAAAGGCAGTCCCATCAGAATAACACCAGACTATTCCATGAAAGCAAGAAGGTTCTGGTCAGAAGTTATAAAGACACTAAAAGGGCATGGCTGCCAACCCAGACTACTATACCTAGCAAAACTATCCATCACCATAGATAGAGTAAGCAAGGTATTTCACAAAAAGACAGGTAGAAACAATACCTATCCACACATCTGGCACTACAAAAGCAGTAGAGGAAAATCTCCAACCTAAGGAACCCAGATATACCCATGAAACCACAGACAATTGATAAGCTCACAGAAGAAAAGCCCAAAGAATAGAAATACACACAAGGTACCACCAAAAATAAAAGAAAATAACAATCAGTGGTCATTAATATCCCTTAATATCAATGGACTCAATTCCCTATAAAAGGACACACCCTTTATACCATACATAACATGATGGATACAAAAACAAAAGCCAACCTTCTGCTGCATACAAGAAACACACCTCAACCTCAAAGACAGACATGGGCTAAGAGTAAAGGGTTGGAAAAAGATTTTCCAATCCAATGGCCCCAAGAGACAAGCTGATGGTGTTATTCTAATATCTAACAAAGTAGACTTCAAACTAAAATAAATCAAAAAAGACCAGAAATGGACATTACTTATTCATCTGAGGAAAAATTAACAAAGATGAGATCTCAATCCTGAATATTTATGCCCCTAATATAAGAGTACCCTCATGTAAAAGAAACACTACTAAAGCTTAAACCTCACATCAAATGTCCCACTCTAATAGTGGGAGCTTTCAATGCCCCACTTTCACCCTTGAATAGGTCAACAAGACAAAGACTCAATAGATACAAATATACTTAATAGATATTTGTAGAAGCTTCCACCCCCCCAAATGCATATTTCTCAGAACCAAATGGTACTTTTTCTAAAATTAACTACATACTTGGTCATAAAGCAAATATCAATAGATAAAAAAAAAAAATGGGAAAAATCCCCTGTACCAAATAAGACCATCATGGCCTAAAGTGAGAATTCAACAACAACAAAAATCACAGAAAATCTTCAAACTCATGGAAACTGAACATCTCTATATTCAACAACTGTTGGGTCAGAGAAGAAATTAAGGAAGAAATCAAAGACTTTCTAGAATTTAATAAAAATGAATCCACAACATACTCAAACATATGGGACACAACGAAAGCAGTGTTAAAAAGAAAATTCTAAGCATTAGTTGCCTATATGAAAAACCAAGACAAATCTCACACAAGACACCTAACAATTCAGCTGAAGGCTTTAGAAGAATTAGAAGCAAACTTACCTAGAAGGAATAGATGGCAAGAAATAACCAAACTTAGAGCTGAAATTAGTACAATAGAAACAAAGAGAACAATACAAAGAATAAATGAATCAAAACATTGGTTATTTGAGAAAGTCAACAAGATAGACAAAACTTTATCCAAGCTAACCAAAAAGCAGAGAGAAAGAAAGTACTTAAATTAACAGAATCAGAAATGAATAGGGAGACATAATGACAGACAGCTAGGAAATCCAGAGAATTATCAGGTCATACTTTGAAAATCTATTCTGTACTAAAATGGAAAACCTAAAAGAAATGGACATCTTTCTGGATAAGTATCAATTACCAAAATTAAATCAAGAACAGATTAAACACCTAAACAGACCTATACCACCAAGGGAAACTGAAGCTGTTCTTAAAAGTCTCCCAAATAGAAAAAGCTCAGGACCAGATGGTTTCACTGAAGAATACTACCAGACATTCAAATAAGAACTAATACCAATACTCAACAAACTGTTCCATACAGTAGAAGCTTATGGAATGAGTTAAAACTCCTTTTATGAGGCCACAATCATCCTGATATATAAGCCACTCAAAGATGCAACTAAGAAAGAGAATTACAGAGCAATATCTCTTATGAACATTGACACAAAAATATTCAGCAAAATTCTGGCCAACCGATTAAAACAACATATTAAAAAAAAAGTTATCCACCACAATCAGGTAGGTTTCATCCCAGAAATGCAGGGATGGTTCAACATACAAAAAAACTTTGAATGTCATCCATCATATAAACAAATTGAAGGAAAAAAACCACATGATCATTTCCTTAAATGCTGAAAAAGCCTTTGACAAAGTCCTACACTCCTTTATGATAAAAGTCCTGGAGAGATCAGGAATACAGGGAAAATATCTAAATATAATAAATGTAATATACAAGAAGCCAAGGGCCAACATCAAACTAAATGGAGAGAAACTCAAAGCAATCCCACTAATCTCAGGAACTAGACAAGGCTGTCCCCTCTCTTCTTATCTACTCAATACAGTTCTTATAGTTTTAGCCAAAACAATAAGAAAATGAAAGGAGATTAAGGGGATAAAAATTGGAAAAGAAGAAGTGAAACAATCTCTATTTGCAAATGATATGATTGTATACTTAAGTGACCCTTAAAATTCTACCAAGGAACTTCTACAGTAGATAAACACCTTCGGTAATGTAACAGGATACAAGATTAATTTATAAAAATCAGTAGCCCTCCTATACACTAAAGATAAAGATGTGGAAAAAGAAATAAGGGAAACATCACCCTTTATAATAGCTGCAAATGGCATTAAATACCTTGGAGTAACTATAACCAAAGAAGTAACAGATCAGTTTGACAAAAATTTTAAATCACTGAAGAAAGAAATTGAAGAGGATATCAGAAAATGGAAGCACCTCCCATGCTCCTGAATAGGCAGGATCAACATAATAAAAATGGCAATCTTACCAAAAGCAACCTATAGATTCAGTGCAATTCCCATTTTAATCCCAATATAATTTTTTACAGACCTTCAAAGAACACTACTCAATTTCATCTGGAATAACAGAAAAGCCAGGATTGCCAAATCAATTTTGCTCAACAAAAGAACCGCAGGAGGCATCATCATACTCGACTTTGAGTTATACTATAGAGCTACAGTAATAAAAACAGCCTGGTATTGGCCTAAAAATAGACTTGTGAATCAATGGAATCAAACTGAAGACCCAGACATTAACCTACACACCTATGAACACCTAATTTTTGACAAAGAGGCCCAAAATATTCATTGGAAAAAAGATAGTATCTTCAACAAATGGTGTTAGCATATCTGGATGACAGAGTGTAGAAAAATGCAAATAGATCCTAACCTATCTCCATGCACAAAAGTCAAATCCAAGTGGACCACTCACCTCAATATAAAACCAGCTATGCTGAACTTGATAGAAAAGAAAGTGGGAAATACCCTCCAATGAATTGGCACTGGTGACCACTTCCTAAATACAACACCAGTAGCACAGACACTCAGAACAACAATCGTCAATAAGTGGGACCTCCTGAAACTGAGAAGCTTCTGTAAACCCAAGGACACAGTCAATAGGACAAAACAAAAGCCTTCAGAATGGGAAAAGATCTTTACCAACCCTACAAGTGACAGAGGACTGATCTCTAAAATATAGAAAGAACTCAAGAAACTAGAGCACAAAAACTGTAACTACAATACCAGCAGATCATGTGACTTCTTCTGTCCTCTGCAGGCATTGTACTCAGATGAATTCACACACACACACACACACACACACACACACACACACACACACATACACACACACACTTAAAAATACCTGCAAGTGGGAACTTCCTCATTAACAGAAATAAAATAGTTCCACATAGTCTCTGAAATTACTGAGATCAGCTTTTACCTATGTCTATGTCTTAAAAGTTTAACTCAGGCAAACCACTATGAGAACCACACTCATGTCTGGAATAATACTTGCTGAACCATTGGATGAACAGAATCTGTAGACTCAAAGGTCAGTGAGAAAGGAAACACTTTATAATATATAGATGTAAAATATGAAGCAAGAAGAAATCAGTGCCCTGGACTTGTTACAATGTTGATGTATGCAGAATCAAGGGGGTGTTCTCCGCCGTCTAATGGACACACTTACCTGAACAAGGCCTAATATGAGCAATAGTCTGACTTTTCAGTAAAAATGTTTGCCCCTGAACAATGTTGCTAATTCAGAGCTGTACAATCATCCTGTGAGCTACCAAGAAGCCTGTGGCAGTGCTGCTCTGTCCATGTTTCATCTTCTCTATCTTTAACGTTTAGCAAGGTCCATCAGGGTTAGTACTCGGATGGGAGGTAAGTAGATGAAATCTAGGATGTTGTAACCATGAGTCTATGACTTATAATATCATTTTTTCTTCTCTTTAAGAAAGGCTCAACTCTAGGACCAGTATTTACTTCAAAATTTAAAAGAAATGTTAAATGTGTGATATTGTGGAAATCCTAACTTGTCTTAATAAAAACCCCAGCACCAGATATTGGGGTAAAGCTGAAAAAAGCAGAGAGACAGAGGAACAAGCCACTAGAAAAACTTCTCACCACTACTGAATCCTCAGGCTGAAAGGGTATATTGTGTATCCATGAATCCTCAGACTGAATGCTTCTAGTCCTCAGCAGAAAGGGAAGGGAAAAGGCAGGGCTGAACTTCTGTCTCCTGCTGCCTTATATTCTACCTAGCCAAGTCACTTCCTTTCTCACACTTCCTGTCACTGAGATTAAAGATGTGTGTGCTTTCCAGGAACAGAGGCTGGGAATTAAAGGTGTGTGCCACCACTACCTCCCTCTGTTTCTCTTTTATTTTTTTATTTTTTTTCCTTCTTTATTTTGTATTTATCAAAAAAAACACAGTAAAAAGAATTTAAAATGCGGAAGAGTTAACAATAACTATACAGAGGATAAGAATCATAAGCATGGCTTATCAAGGGCGGAAATGCAAATAAGATTGCTACACCTATATTTTCTTTGTGTTCATCTTTCCCTCTGAATTTTTTTTCCATCCCTGTATATCCTTATTCAAGGTCTCTTCCCCCTCCCAACACATCTGGTCATTTTTCTTCTCTGCAACTCCCCATCCCCTCCCTGGGCAGGGAGCAGACAGTCCTATGGTCCCACTGACCCAATAATGCTTAGAT
>PVIH01009546.1:0-81572 GCA_004025045.1 Sigmodon hispidus
CTCCCTCCTCCCTCCCATCCTCCCTCCTCCCTTCCATCCTCCCTCCCATTCTCCCTTCCCCTCTCTCCCTTCTCCCTCCTCCTTTGTGCTTTGTTGTTGTATTTTTTTTTTCTTTTTTGAGAAAAACCTTAAAGTTGGGTGGGTAGGAAGGGGACTAAGATCTTGAAGGATTTGGGGGAGGGGAAGAATATGATCAAAATATAGTTAAATTTAAAATTTGTTTTAAATAATGAAATACAATAAAGAAAAATGTAGTACTCATGAAAGGTCATATCAGATTAGAGATTTGAAGAAATAAAAAAGACCTGATGCGATGTATAATGTAAGATAAGATTTTAACTTGGAAAGACAAAACTATGATGGAGTATAAGAGACCTTATTAGAATAATTGATAAGGACAATGGACTAGACAATAAAACACCAAGTATGTTTGAAAAACAAATGTTTTCTAGTGTATATACATATATATATATATATGTATATACACATATGCATTGAATTCTGAAAACCTGAGAAAGGCCCTAGTGTTTGCAAATATATGAATGATTCAGAAAAAAGTATATAAATATTTGACTATACATTTACACTGTCTTGTGTATTTGTGGTTTTGCATATGCCTATTCAAAGTCATGCAGAGGAATACTTTTTGAGAGTCATCAAATACTTTTAACAATTTTCTATTAATGTATATATGGGCTACATTTGGATTCCAAGGTTGGAGAGAGTAGAAGCAAGTCCAGTCAGTCAACAAAACACTCTTAAAATCTGTTCTGTCCACACTCCCCCTTTGGTGCATCCTAAAGTCCAGTTTGGGTCATTTGAATGGATTCTGAGGCTTTTTAATTACATAGGTATGCTTTCTGTGTGACTTCAAAGGCCCTTTAGCCAGGATGGGAATCTGTCTTCAAAGACAGTGCAGAGAGTGGCCCATTTGCAGGAAATTGCATGGTTTGGGGGTGATTTTTGTTTTCTTTGAACTTGTCAAGTAGAGCTCCTTGCTTAAAAAGTGCTGGCCCTTTGCTATCTGACTAAACATTTAGACTTCTTATTTATAGTTTTGGAGATTTCTCTTAAACTTCTGCCAGAAGAAACCTGTAACTCAGTTTCCCTCATTATGTTCTTTGATGTAGCAGTAGTTTTATTTGGATGTGTTGGTGGGAATCGTTTTAACAATTTTCACGATGATTTAATGCATTTTCTTTCCAGATGCTGTATATGTTTTGCTTAGTGGAGAAACAAAAAAAAAAAAATCAAAACATGGCTCTTGAAGTAAAAGGTGAGGGATAGATTCAAGGTCTTTGACCTTAGAAAGGTTCCTTAATCTCTGTTTATTCGCCCATATGCCTAGAGATTCAGGCAATGATAAGCATTGTCTTCAAAAAGTACAAGAATCTTTGGCCTGTCTGTCATGGAGTAAGTTCTCCATTGACAATGTTCTTTACTTTTGCCCTGTTTTTTGACTTTCTTCTTTTTCTTGATTTGAATTTAAAGAGTCATTTTAGAATATTAGTTTTCATTTAGAATCCCAGATATGAATTACTGTGAAGTTAACATACCCACCAATTGAAGCATATTAAAAAACTGTCATAAGTGGCAAATGTAGGCCACATCTTAAAAAAAAAAATCAGAACAAGGGGGCTGGAGAGTTGGCTCAGAGGTTAAGAGCACTGACTGTTCTTCCAGAGGTCCTGAGTTCAATTCCCAGCAACCATCTATGATGACATCTGGTGCCCTCTTCAGGATGCTATGTACATAATAAATAAATAAATAAATAAATAAATAAATAAATAAATAAATAAATAAATAGACAAATAAATAAATAAATATTTTAAAAAATTGGAACAAAAATATTTTTTGGTCTGGAGATTTAGGAGTGAACCTGTCTGATGCTTGTACTTACAGATGATCATTACCAGTGACATCCACACACTGTAGATGCACAGAAAACACTATAGAATAAAAAATGAAAGTCATAATTGTTGCAAAATAACCTTTGCCAAACTTAAGTGTTAGTGCTTTTCATTAAAGCTCAATTTTTTACAACAGCGCTAACAAGGCTGCGTTCATTTTTACTTTAAAGGGCCAGTGGTGAGACCTGTGGAAGTTTCCACTGCTAGATCACAGGGAGTCTATAGTTAGTTTCTTTTTGTGGGTTTTATGTTTGACATCAAATAGGCTATTTAGTTTGCTTTTCATTTATTGCTCTAAAAGTTAAGATGGTGTGATCAGGAATTGACAAATATTGTGTCTTCTAGAAAGTGAATGGCATGTATAGTGTTGTTAAATAGACTTCGTGGTACCCCTTCCTCCTCTTAAATTAATTTAATCTGGCCCAAGCAGAAGGGAAGCTTTTGCATATTATATGGCAATTATTATGAGCCAGACACTGACAGACATGTTGCAGGACTTATGAAGAGTGCAAAAATTGTTTTCATATAGTGTTGTTGTAAGAAGTATTTAAATATTTTATGGAACACAAATTTGGGTTTGTGAGCATTTTTTCCTATTTAAATAATTGTACCATCTCCTTGTATAAACATGGAACTGTGGGAAAGTTGTGGTCTCACAATCATCATCGATGTATATATTTAGATATGCTCATGATGGGCTTACCGTGAGGACAAATCGTGTCTATATTTTGTCATGAGTCTTTTAAGTATGCTGTTAAAGCCTAAGCCAAGTTTAAGCATGAGTAATTTGTACAGCAGTTTCTAACCATGGCTTAGAGGGTCACACACATTATAACTTTATGATTTTCTTTTGGCATTAAAACAGTTTCATGAAATAAATTATTTTTTTTCTTGTGGATTCCAACAGGTGGCTTATTTTATAGAGCATATGATAGGACTCTTCCTTTGTTTTAAAAGAATCATTTTCCAGAATTTTTCTTTGAAAAATGTGCAATACCAACCCAGCCTATGTTTCTTTACTTAATCAATAATTAATACTATGGCTATTCACAGCTGAAACTTATACCGTTGGTGGTCTCCTTTTCTTCTTTCTTCCTCTCTCTCTCTCTCTCTCTCTCTCTCTCTCTCTCTCTCTCTCTCTCTCTCTCTCTCTCTCTGATTTAGTAGTTTAGTTTGGGGTCATTGTGTTCTCATCCTTCATGGCACATTTTTTGTTATGTATGAAAATTAATATCCAGCGCAGGAAAGTTCAGTAAACTTTTGTGTCAAATGGCAAAGAATAAAGCTCCTTAAGGCTTAGGTTCCTAAATTGTTAGTTACAGAAAATACTTAAACATTTGTAGGTGCTGTAAATATTGAATTGAGAGGTTTATTGTGCTTTCTGGGAGGCTATCCTCACATGTCTTGCCTTTTAACTTGACTTTTAATATTAAGTTTTTGAAAATGTTTCTGAAGTACTTCTTTTTGATTTTTTTATTGGCTAGTATTCATTGTGTACAGTATTGGGTTTCATACAGATATTTTCTTTCAGGTATATCATATATTCCTGTGATAGTCACTTCCTTCCATTTCTTCCTTTGCTAACATGCCTCCATTTTATTTCTATTGCTATGATAAAATATCTCAACAAAAGGCAACAGGAAAGCAAAGGAAAAAATAAAGGAATTTTTTAAGTTTACAGTTCATGATTGTGGGAAGTTAAGGCAGGAACTTCAGATAGCTAGTCACATCACATTACATCCACAGCCAAGAGCTGACAGTGTGAATCAGTAGGTGCTTGCTTGCGTGTTGTGCTCATTAAAGTTTGTACTTCTTTAGAGCTCAGATTCCCCTGTCTAAGAAATGCTGCTATGCCTAGTGAACTGGGTCTTGACTCGTCAATTAATTTCTATAAGGCCATCTTAAATGGTCATGCCCACAGTGCCACCCAATGCCATGTTGAATGTGTCTTTCCAGGAGATTCTAGATTGTGTCAAATTGACACTTAAAACTAACCATTGTGAACGTGTATGTATATGCATACAAAACATATTTATATATCTGTAGAAGAATTCCAGGGCCTACAAATGAGAGAAAATAATGTAATATTTATCTTTTTACTTATGATTTATTTTGTGTAATATGATCTCCATCTGCATACATTTTAAAACAAATGGCACAAATTTTCTTCATTTTGTATTTATGCCATGTTTCATTTACCTGTTTTCCTGTTTATGGACACTTGGATTTCTAAGTCCTATTTGCTTCTGTTGAGTGCATACATACTGACTGTGGTCCTTTTTCTGGGGAAGCTGCAATATGACTGAATGGTGCTGAGTTGATAGTGCATACCTCTTGTCACTACAGTGCACTGATTTTAGATTTTCTAAAGTGTTGATTCTTGAGAATCAGGATCTGACCTATATGGAGAAAGTGCTTCCTGTTGTGAACCATGTGTTTTCGAATGCTCTTTTGCAGTTGTGGGTCTCCTGACACAATGTAGGCTGCTCTCCTCTGCTTCAGTTTTGTTTTTTATTCTTGGTTTTGTTTTATTGGTGTGTGTGTAAAATACATTGAACAGATGTTTTTACTTAAGGTGGAAAAAGCAACCAAAGTTACTTTTGCTCTGACAACTGTTGGCATAGTCTATCTCTATCTTCCAATCTTGGAGTTTGTCCTGATTATTAATGAAATCTCTTAGTTGTTAAGTAAGAATGAGAATGTGTTTATCACATTCCGGACAGGTCTGTTCCACCCTTAAGCAGAGCCATGGGACAGCATCTTCAATTTGCCCTCTTGTCATTCCTATACCTGCAATCCCTGAGTATTTTGAGCATCTCTGGGACCTCTTAGCTGACATATTGAAGCATTAGTGACACATGCTCCCTGAAGACCATCTGTTTTCCTGAACTGTATAAAAGAACCCCATACCATGAACTGTCCTGTGGATGTAGTTAATTATGGTTGTAACTATTCTCCTGCAGTGTCAATTTATGAAGCTTATGTCTGGAATAGTGCTGGTGCTGTAGAGTGATTAGGGGTTTATTACTGGAATAATTTATGTTTTGGAAGATATTAACACTTCAGGTATTTAAATAGATTTTTATCTCTTGAGTCTCTTCATAACTTAAAACCTACCTTCTTCTAGCATTGAATTCTTCGACAATAATATGTATTTTGTTTGAAGCAAAAAGGTATAATATTATATATAATATTATCTTATAATAATATAAGATCTTTAATTCTGCTGTAGGTAGGAATATTAATTTATAAAGCCTGGTGTCAAGACCAGGCTATCGAGTGAGATAAAGCTAAAATCAAATCAAACAAAAAGAAGAAGTCATTCATTTCTATAAAAAATGTTCCGTGTTTTGTAAGGTTGTACATTTTATATAAATACCATTTTCTAAGTGAATACTTCTAGACATAATCTAAGCTTTGATTAATAGCTGAAATAATTTATGGGAATAAAATACATTTATCAAACAATAACTTTTTTAGCTAACCAGTAATTTCTCAAAGCTTGTATGTGAAGTCACAAGTTTGTAAATGTTATTTTATTTAACTTGTTGAGTTTCCTTTATTTATTGTATGGAAAATGGATTTTTCATACAATTTATTCTGATTATAGTTTTCCTTCTCTTGACTCCTCCCAGATTTTCTCCATTTCCCCACCTGCCCAAATAAACATACTTTAGCCTGGACTGACCCTTCGAACCCCACTCCAACTATAGGAATACCAGACTCACTCTTGAGGGAGGGGGGACAAAACTGGATTTGGCCAGGAGTGAAGACTGATCCAAGCATTATTGGGTCAGTGGGACCATAGGACTGTCTGCTCCCTGCCCAGGGAGGGGATGGGGAGTTTCAGAGAAGAAAAATGTCAAGAGGTGGTGGGAGGGGGAAGGGACCTTGAATGAGGATATACAGGGATGGGAAAAAAAAATTTCAGAGGGAAAGCTGAACACATAGTAAATATATGTGTAGCAATCTTATTTGCATTACCACCCTTGATAAGCCATGCTTATGATACTTATCCTCTTCATAGTTATTGTTAACTTTTCCTCATTTTAAATTCATGTTACTGTTTTTTTTTTGTTAAATACAAAATAAAAAAAATAAAACAAGCATCTAAAAATAATTAAATAAGATAAAACAAGCTAGAAAAGAACATAGCAATCAAGGAAACAAAAAAGCCTAAAGAAAAGCACAAGAAATACATAGAGATGAATAGATGCATGCTTTGCCCATGTAGGAATTCCATCAAAACCAGAAACCATAATATATAAGCAAAAGATTTGTAAGGCTAAAATTAAATAAATAAATACATTTAAAAAAAGGTTTAAAGTATTATGAGAAAAACAGAACAAAACCTTCAGAAATACCACTGAATTCATTTTATGTTGACCATCTACTGCTGGGCATGGAGCCTGCCCTTGTGTGTGGTTTGTATACCCAGTGGGACTCTTGAAGAAAAGTAGTTTTTCCTTTGTTAGTGCTTATCGGTTGAAGATAGTGGCTTTTGTCCATTTCTCCTCTCAGCACTGGGACCACATGGGGATAAGCCTCATTAAAAAAAAAATATTGTTGAAGAACTTGTGATGAGAAACAAGCAGAAATCCTGAGAAAATATTAGTTGCCTTTAGAGAAGTGGTCCTCAGTCTGTGGGTCACACACCCCCTGGGCTGAATGACCATTTCACAGGGTCAAATATCAGCTCTGCCTCTTCTGATATTTATTTACATATGATTCATAAAAGCAGGAAAATTATAATTATGAAGTAGCAACAAAATAATATTATGGTCAGAGGTCACCACAACATTAGGAACTGTATTGAAGGGTTGCAGCATTAGGAAGGTTGAGACGCACTGCTCTATAGGTTCAAAAATCTTGGAAGTTTTTGCCCAAGATTTTTCTCTTTTCTATTCAATTTTTAATATTAGATTTATGTTTATTTTATCTTCTAATAGAAGACAGTAGTGTTTATCTGAATTTTAATACATTTAATAAAGTTCAACTATTTCAACATAGGCTTAAGTGATTCTGATATAAATAATCCATTGTTGGTGGGAGTATAAGCTTGTCCAGCCACTCTGGAATGCAGTATGGAGGTTTCTCAGAAAACTGGGAATCACTCTCCCCAAAGATCCAGCAATACCACTATTGAGCATATACCCCAAAGAGACACATTTACACCCCAACTCAACTATGTTCATAGTGGCATTGTTCATGATAGCAAGAACCTGAAAGCAATCTAGATGCCCCTCAACTGAGGAATGGATTAACAAACTGTGGTACATCTACAAAATGGAGTTCTACTCAGCAGTAAGAAAAAAATGATATCCTAAAATTTGCAGACAAATGGATGGATTTGGAGAGTATCCTCCTGAGCAAGGTCTCACGAACCCAGAAGGATAAGAGGGGATGTATTCACTCCTTAGTGGACTTTAAGCAAAAACATTCTTTTTTCATTGAATGATGATGAGTGAATAAAGTGATTTAAAATACGCGCGCGCGCACACACACACACACACACACAAAATCTTAGAAGTAAAAGCCAAGTATGGTGGCTCATGCCTGTATTCTAATCATTCAGGAAGCTGAAACCGGGGGGGATTATTATAAGTTTAATACTGGGTTACATAGCGAGTACCAGGCCAGCTAGAGCAGCACAGCAAGATTCTGTCTCAAAAAAAAAAAAATTGTTAAGATAGATTGTTCAACATTTAGCAGCCTATACTTTAAACAACACAAAGTGACCTCCTGGTTCTCACAATGACAATATCCTTATAAATGCCACTTAAAATTACAAAATTACAATTATAGAATCAATTCTATCAGAAAAAATGCTTTTTGATTAATAATTGCATTTCATGTTTTATGGTGAATTTTTTTGTGAATACTTAGTTTTACATAAAATAGCAAAGTATCCAGATAGGAGTTATGACTTTGAATCAAATCTTAACAAATTTGAATCAAATCAAAACAAAGATTCATGATTTTGTTTGCTTCATTGAGTTGCTGTGTAGTGCTGGATATTCATAGCAATGTTGTGAAGCTCATGTGCACAAGTTTGGTTTTATTAGATTTTATGCAAATTGTTGGCCTCACAGATTTATTTATTTATTTTTTATATACACTTTGCATTTGTAGCTGGGTATGCACTTTCCAATTTTATGATTAGTTTCATTAATAAAGTCATGCTGACTTTAGTTTAAAATTTGTATAGCTGATAATATTATTTAATCAGCAAATAAGAAGTGAGATTAAAATGCCAACAGTCCATTTTCAGTCCCTTCATTTTCAGGAGACATCAATCTCTTTATCAAGAATGGATGCCTTTACCTAGAAGGAACTTAGAACTTGTCTTGTTTGACAGGGGCTAACTCCAGAAATAGGGGAGCACTTTTTAAAAGTGTCAGGAATGTATTAGAAACAGATGGCTATTCAATACCTACATAAGAGATGAAAGTATGGATAGCTGGCTATATTTAACACATGATCAAGATCAATAAAAAAGGCCAGACTTAGGTTGCATTTTCCAAAGAAACCATTTGGATAGATAGAATTATGAACAGGACTTATTATGCTGCCTTTTCTCATGATACAATATGTGGTATTGCTCCTTGGTCTAAACATATCAAGATGTGTTTGGTCTCATGGAGAATCACCATTGCCTTTTTCAGTATTCTCCACGTTTCATGCAATGAGTTTTATCTTTCCAGTCTTGGGTGTGTCTAGATTTGGAAATGTTTTGGTTGGAAGTATGAGGCTCTGGATCTCAGCAGGCTTCGAGGTTGGAGAAGTTGAAGCTTACAGAAAGAAAACAAATAAACATGGTCATCAAAGCTGGGAATTAAGAACTGTTTTTCCACCTGCACACTTGAATTAAATCTCTTAGCAATAGGCAGAGCCATTTGACTTATGACCTTGATAAAATCGTGATGTCTAAGTATCTGTTTTGCCTGAATTTGGATACAGAGTTAGAATAGTTACCTACAGAATAGATGGAAACATTCTGGTTGAATTGTTCCTGAGGTGATGATTGACAGTGCAGAGAAGTCCATGGAGATACCTGATGTGGGATAAATGGCAATTAAACTGAAAATCTTTTTGAGGATTGAGGGAAGAAGCTTCAACTTGCAAAACTCACTTTTGCTCTTGTCCTTTGGTACTGAGCAAGGATGGAGGAACTGTTAACACAGCACTTAGGTCTGAGTGTGGTACATCACTTCTGCCGTAACAAGAGAATTCCTTCTGGGTCAGGTTATAAAGATAGTGAAGATATAGACTATGGTAAGGATTCCCTAATTCGTTTTTATTAAGTCTGTCAAGGTTCAAGTAACTGAAGCAATTTGTTTTAACAGTTTTAAGAATACTTTAAAAGAAAATAAATGCAGGGCAAAATTTGTTGACTCTGAAATCCTTGTGGTCAAGATGAAAGTAGTCTTCCCATATATAAATACAAAACAAGAAAGCCTTTAATTTGTGTTGATTCCCTTGGATCTGTAATTCCCTTTCCTCTGTACTCCTCACTATGGAGCACGATTTGTGATGATAAAATGCTCTTGGCTTGACCTTTCAGCTCAAAGCAAGCATAGCTTCACTTGAGTTGTGATCACCATGGGATAGAAAACCTCCTTAGACATTCTTCCATGAGTACAAATCTTTCAAATTCTCCTCTCTCTTCAAAAGTAGCTTTGAGATTAGAATAACCTTTTTCAAATCTGTAATTAACTCCAGCAGCAGATGATAGGTAAGCACAGTTCTCCGGCTGGTTGCAGAGGACTTTGCTGGGCTCTGGATGCAGTGTCGGCTGGCAACTTCTGCTTCTGCTTTAGTCTCCTTGTTGTACACATAGGAGCTCTTAAATGTCAATCAATCCACGGGGTGCGATGCTTTAGGTGGATACTGTTCTTGGGCAACTTTGGAAGTGAGACAGCTGGCTCTTTCCCAGCCAGGTTTTCTACGCCACTGCAGCTTCTACATTCCACTTCTGTTTGTGTTCCCCAGCTGTCTGGACTCTGACTCCCTGAGTTTTTCCATTATTACACAGAAATGTTCAACTCGATCTAAGTTTTCCAAAACTCATACTTTCTCAGGACACCAAAAATAATATTAGAATAAATCATTTTCCAAAGGAAACTGAGGCTGTAGAGAAGCTATATGGATCTTATAATTAAAAGAAATAATAATTTGTAACATAAATACTATAGAGCTTAGATAAGTGGTAAAATTAATTTAACAATATAATACAGAGTGAAGGAAGAAAATATCAGCTCATAATTGCACTCCATAAGTGTTCAAAAGGGAAATAATAAAGGCCTAAGGGAAGAGATTAGAGGAAATCATAAGAATGAAGAGTAGAATCAAGCATGTACACAGGTTGCAAGGTTATCATGAAGAGAGCATGTACATTGCATGTAGCTCACATTACTATTGATTCAGGTGAATTCCTCATATAGGGATTATAAAAATGTGTTAGAAGTATTCCCTAATTATCTCCATTATTTAAGTTCATCAAAGTTCAGAAATTACAAAGACGATTTTAATTAGACAAATAGCAATGATTGTGGTCATCAGAAAGTATTCTTGAAGATAACTGAAGTTTAGGGTAAGTAGAGGCAGCAGGAAAACTGTTTCCAGGAAATAGGATGCCAGAAACTGATCCAGATCATTGCTTTGGAAAGCTTATGCAGCTCTTTACCTAAAGGAAAATGTTATCACCCATCATAAGCAACATGATAACATTTATAAAAAATTATGAATTATATAATGTATGTATTTATAAGAATATAGAAAAATATCTGGAAAAGCATTCACTCAGTTTTATTATTTATAACTGAAAAGATTTTTTTCATCTGAATTGCTTTCCATACCTAATATATGATTGGTTCTTATAGCCCAGATTTAAGAATTAAGGCACTAAAATGAAAAATATTTGAAATACATAGTTTAGTAAACAAAAAAAAGTTCATAGGACAGATCTTTGGAATCCCAGATGATAGGAAGGAATTTGATGGAACCAAAGCCTCTATAGATCTGCCACAGTTAATATATTGGAAGGTGAGTCATTTAACATGAAGGAATGGTCTGGGATACAGTGGGCACAGTGCTCTGTGGTGTGCATCTGCTCATAGGAATCTGTGTTCCATAGCACTGCAGTTAAGATTATATGTACAGCTAAAAGGAACATACTCAAAGATACAAGATTCCATGTGGCATTATGTAGTCTTCTAAACTGTATACCATGTACAGAGAAGCTTTTGTATTCTTTAAACTGTTTTTAAAATTAGGGATAACTAATTTATGATGAGATATTGTATTTTAGGTCCTATTTCTACATTTTATCTTTATCCCCATGTTATCTCTTAAATAAAATATTTCTGTTGCTTATAAAACAAGCATAGAGAAACCAAGCCTGATGGCATACCCTTTAATCCTAGCACTTGGGAGGTAGAGGCAGGTGAATGTGTGAGTTCCAGGCCAGTCAGGGCTACATAATGAGATTCTGTCAACATGTATAAAACTGGAAGGGGTAGAGGGGATAAAAACCATAGTGAGGATATAGTATGTAAGAAAAAAAAAGCTATTTTCAAGAAAATAATAAAAATGATTACACAAGAAAGTAAATGAAAAATACATTACAGGTGAACAGCTAATTTCTAGGCTCTTGAAAGAAAGATGCAATTTTAAGTAATTTAGGCATTATAAAGATATTGTATAGTCTTTTAACTTGTCCTATAACTTATGTAAGAATCATCTGCTTAATATGGATGTTAATAAGGATGTAAAAAATATGTGTTATACTTGTATAGTCATATGAACTTTGAAAATATACAGGTGCTTAATAAATTCCCTGAAGATGGAGAATAATAATATAATATATAGTGGACTACTCTTCCCTGCTAAATTCATGTCTACCAAGGGCTTTAGAGTGTGACCTTATTTGAAAACAAGGTCATGGCGATGTGAGAGATATAAAAAAATAAGCCTATCATATGAAATTAAAAATGAATGAGAATATCTACAGTAGACAGAAAAAAAAGGCATGGAGGTATTAGAGCAGGAAGTCAGAGACTGGGTTACCAAACCAGGAAATGCCCGAGGCTGCCAGCAGCAGCAGGAGGAAGAAAGGATCTTCCCAACTAGAAGAAGGGCACTCTGCTCCAGCTTAACATCAGGGCCCTCATTATCACCACCTGGAATGAGTTCCTGTCACCTAAAGTGTATTATGATGTTTGTTACAGTACACCTTAGAAAGCAACTCTAGAAACAACATCCTCTGGGCCTGTGGTATTCTTATTTCCACCCCATAGCACATCTTTAGGCAGTTTTCAGAACATTTCTTTTCCCTGTATGTCTCAATTCTTTTCATCAGCATACAGCATATTAATTTTGTACCTGTTGTGGCTTTTTTTGACAATTTTTTTGTGTTCTAAAATCTTGTCTTCATTATAGTTCTGTTTAATATGCTCTTTGTCAGTTTCATACTTGTATATAAGGCCTTCTAATTCTCCCCATTCCATCTCCCTCTTACCTACCTCTTCTAAAAATTTCTAAGCTTTTTTTTTTAATTGTTGAGTTAAATTCATAGTGTGAACATCATACATTATGTCTATTTCATTCACAGACATCTGGGTTCTTTTTTCTTGCTAATATCATATGCATTTATTTTGTCTGTTTATTGGTTTAGCCTTATACTATTTGGTTCAATACCTTAAAGTTATAGCAAGTGCACCTTAACTTCGAATTAAATTTATTTATATTTCTAATGGATAATGAAAAAATAGAACGTTTTAAGTCTTGTGTTAATGTTAAATTTAAATATTTGTTTTTAAGCCCTAAAATGAAAATATTGTGTTTTTTATACTCTTAAAACTTAAATGCTTTCTTCTCCATGGTGAGGATATTTGTTTATATTTCTATATGAGCAGAGCAGAGACTTCTTTTTGAATAGGTTTTTTTTTTTTTAAAAAAAGATCTTTATACATGAGCACTGCATCTATATATCTCTTACCCTTCCTTTCTACACTCTAACTCTTCTGGTATCTACCTTCCCGTTTGCAATCTCTTCTTTAATTACTATTGTGAATGTATATTTACATGTATATATGCACTCATACATTAACATATATAATATATATTACCTACAGCATCCATTTAGCTTTTTTCATATGTATGTGTCTAGGGCTGACCTCTTGGAGTTGGACAACCTATGTGGGATTTTTGTCCCCTGGAGGTAGCTGGTTCTCAGCACCCGCTGTCTACCAGCATGGGTTATTTAGAGGTGGGGCAATGTGGAATTTCCTGTGTCTGCTCTGGTGTTCCAGCTGGTGTCAAAATACTGGTTTTACTCAGTCAATCTTATTGTTGAGAATTCATTGATGAAGTTTCTCTGTCATATCTAGAAGACATTATCTATTAGCATTACCATAAGCACTATGCATCCTTGGCCTCTATCTCTTAGAATATTTCTTTCCTCTTTCATGATTTTCCCTGACCCTTAAGTGTAGGAGCTGCATTGTCTATGTATCAATTTGAGTTTCTCACTCCATACTCTCTTAGTCTCCACACTTGGTCCAGTTGTAGATTCTCTATTAAGGCTTCAGCTGCTTCAGAAAGAAGGTTCTTTGATAAGTGCTGAGAGCTATATGTATCTGTAGGTATAAGAATGCATGTTTTAAAAAAATAGTTAGAAATTATATTGGTTTTGAAAGCTGGAAGTAGCAGGTTCATCTCTTGTGTCTATAACCCAAGACTTCTTTCCTGCATGACGGTATATAGATCAAAAGTCTAAGCATATTCATATTTAAATACTTTGTTTTTCTTTTTTGTTACAGCTAGTTATGTATCAAATCCCATTTGCAAGGGTTGTTTGTCTTGTTCAAAGGACAATGGGTGCAGCCGATGTCAACAGAAATTGTTCTTCTTCCTTCGGAGAGAAGGGATGCGCCAGTATGGAGAGTGCCTGCATTCCTGTCCATCAGGGTACTATGGACATCGAGCTCCAGATATGAACAGATGTGCAAGTGAGTATTAGTCTTTTGTCCATCCTATTTTACTGGATATGCAATTTAGGTGTTGTATCTGTAGGTACAGTCTAAATTAAAATTTTCAATAATGAATGGAGTGGGATAAAAAAACTCTCACTTTGTATTTTATGTAGATGTATATCATATAATCACACACATTTTTTTTTAAAACTTTATTTATTTATTTATTTATTTGCCTTGGTGTTTGCCTGGAACTGGAACTACAGACAGTTGTTAGCTGCCATGTGGGTGCTGGGAATCGAACCCGGATCCTCTGGAAGAGCAGACGGTGCTCTTAACCGCTGAGCCATCTCTCCAGCCCCAATCACACACATTTTTAGTTATCTAGATTAACCATTTTTTATTACATTGGTCTATAAAACTGCTTACTAAATAGAACTCTGTAAGGAGAAATTACTGCTTGCAAAAAAAAAGAGCGAACCAAAAAAAAAAAAAATCACAAAATATTTTTATTTCCCTGGGAAATAATCTTTGATTTAAGTTTAATTTTATAGTTTTTATTTTGGATTAATAATTTCTTTTTTTGTTTGATCTCCAACTAAATACTCACATATAATAATATATATATTTAAAACACTGTTACTGATAAAGGTTGCATTAAGGTATTTTTTTTCTCTTCAAATGCATTCTAGTCAACTAACTGGGTGAATAATTGTTTCCAGTTGCCAACATAGAAATATTTAGGCTTAGATGAAGACTGGATATACCATTTTTTTAATGAAATTGTTTGGACATAACTCACAACAAATATTAATAGTTTGATCAAATTTTTAAGTATATCTTAAGTTTTTAAGGTGTGTGATTTGATGATCCACAGGGCAGTGGATGCACATGGAGGCAGTTTTCTATTTCGACTGCATCAGGTCACCTCTGGTGGGATTTGACCATCTGGTTTTCCTGTGCCTTTTTTACATTTTTACATACCTTTCAGTGTACAAGATGATAAATCTGGAAGTGGATAGCTTGAAGCATATATTCTAAACTCTAGAGCTATCATGGCATGAATTGTGTGTGGGCAACAGTTTTCCCACATAACCTGCGATAGTAGTGAGGGAAAGTGATGCTGTTATTGACTGTTTGGGGGTATAAGCTATATTCAAGATGTTCTTTGACATACCAATGGTTATCTCTGTAGGTATTCCTGATGTGTTAGCAGTTTCCTTCAACTCAAGACAAGGGTTAACATGTAGATTTGACCATGCTGACACTTTTTCTAGGAAATGGACAGTAATGGTAATAAATCAGGTTTTGGAAAGAGAATTTACGTGTGAGAATGGACTTGCTATAGTTTCCCTTACTGTAAGTGAATGCGATCAATGCTGGAGACTACTGACCTAGAGGAAGTTATTACGTACATGGTACAAATGGGAACTACTTATTAGCAAAACTCTGCAAAATAAAATGAAAGCAGAGAAATAGTTACTTTGTTGAACATGATATGTTCATGGTTCTTCCATGCTATTGTCTTGTTTTCAATCTTTGCCTATATTATACTCATTTTTGCATAGCACCTAGACAATGAGAACAATTTAACTTACAAAACTGGCTAGAAATAGAATTCGAGATTATAGCCACTTTTCACTGGATTATTGCTTGATCACAAATAATTAAACTTTAAGCAGCTGTAGTTTGGAAAAGTCTGTAAATAAAATTTGCCTTTTCACAATGCTACTTTGTGAGCAGTAATAATGCAGGTGTAAAGCGATTATCTTCCAAATGAACACTTTGCTCTATATGGTGGCCAAAGTTGGCTTCTTGGGTTGTACAGTATGAAGTCTGTAAAATTTATATATGCTCATGAAAATCACTTGAGCAGCTTATTGAAGTATGCCCTGAGTATACTAACAGGTAATATAAGCTTCTATTGTGTCTGATATACTGCATGATGTTCTGTCATATTTTTTTCTTTCTCATTTATTAGTAAATTTATTTACACAAAGCTCTATGTTTATGTTGCTACATATTTTTCTTATTTAGAAATCTGAGAAATGAATTATAAAAAAATGCAACTGCAAAACCAAAAGTAAAACATTTCCCAAAGATCCCAAAAGCTAACAGAGGCTTCTATCTCTTAGAGCACATTTCTCTGTACAGTTTTGTCTTCCCCACCAGACAAACGTGTCATATTTGTGACTTATTTTAACTTAATAAGTTATAGATTTTTTAATGCTATTTAACATGGCTGTATATGTGTTTCTGAGATTGATATACAGCATTTAGTAGCTAATTGCCCATGAGAAACTCACTTTTAACCTTTATCAATTACAAGTACTTTGATAAATATTTACTTAAAAATGCTTCATTTTTCATTTCCATACATGATTTTATATGTATGTTTGATTCATCTTTGTAAGATGTACTTTTATCTATAATACACATCTTGAAATCTTTAGACACATTTTACCCTAGTCTTGTGGAAATGTATATAATGTATATACAGGTTCATACCTCAACAGCAGATATTTCTCCCTTGTAACTACATAGGTATTAATAAAAAAATGTATAAAATGGTATTTTTGTTTTCATATGCTTTTATTTCAAATGAAGCTACACATTTATTATTAGTGTGACTACTGGCACTTAGTCTGTTTACCAGAATATGTAAACTTTTCCTTCTTTAATTGTTTTAAAATTAAATAAAATATCACATTCAAATCAAACTTGACAAATAATAAATACAGATTTACCACAAAAAGGAGTGGCACTTGTAACCATGGAATTCAAAAAGGCTGTTACCAGCTCAGTCACAGTTCTTATTCAGTAATCTCTCTTCACTCATCCTAACCATCATCCTGATTTGTAACCAATGCATAACTGCATTGAGGTTAAAATCTTCTGGTTTACTTAAACCTACAGATAATCAAGTTGATTGTTTGTCACATAAACAATGATTATGGTTTAGCTTTTGTCCTGTGCCAACATCTCTGATATACACATTTTCCTTAGTTGTTTAGTAAATAGTGCAGAGAAGGTGGTGTGTTTCTATTTGCTGGATGAAATTACCTAAACTGGTTAGTGTATCCTCTTTACAATTTGGATGTGGGGTGTAGCAATGAAGAGACTGGTATATATGAAGATTAGAGGTGTTTTCTGTATTTTTAGACTTGAGCATAAGGAATAGAAAAAATAAAAAATATTGGGAAAATATCCATATATTCTTAAATAAACTATATGTGATTAGGTACAGTTTTATTGTATAATGAGAAGTTATTTTTGATAGGTTGATTGAGACTACATGTAGCACAGGATAGCCTAGAACTCAGTGTATAACCTGGGTTCACTTTTGACATTGTGGTATGTCCTTCCACTTACTAATGCAGTTGTTACAGGTGTGAGCCGCCTCACCTGACATAACAAATTGATCCAATTTAAACAGCTCCTGGAAATCATTGACAATCAATGCAGTATTTTTTTTTCAATACAGTATTTTTATAAGAAGTTGACAAACTGAAATTTTAGAAGCATTTTCATTTTGGCAGCATGAGGATGAGTTAACAGGGGTTCAGCAGTGAAGACGGTAAGATCAGTGACAGAGGCAGAGAGAGGGAGGGGGCGGGAGAGGGATGGAGGGGGAGGGGGAGAAGGAGAGGGAGGGGCTCCTCAGCTTTCACCTGGCCCATTTCTTTGGAATTTTAGTCTTCTGTATCTGAACATTCATTTTCCATCTTTGTCCTCACCACAGTAACTTGTGTTGCTGTGCTGAGATGAGACACCATGACCAAGGCAGCTTGTAGTAGGAAGTTTATTGGAGACTTGCTTAACAGTTTAGGAGGGTGCCCAGTAAAGTAGGAATTATTTACTGGCAACTGGCTACCTAAAACGACTAGTATTTATTAAGGAGTTTATATGAAACACTAATACAAGATACAAGATTAAACCTTAGGGCAATTTCTAGAGAGTGTTCCATGTGATCAATCCTCCCTCTGAAAACACAGGGAACAAACAGAAAGGAGAGGCAGCTTTTTAGATGGCCTGGTCATGCCCCATACAGGGTCTTTAAGACCTAAAAGTCCTACCTCTGGGTCTTGCTAAATAGTGACTGATCCCACCCCATCACGGTAGGAAGGATAGCAACAAACAGGCATTGTATTTTGCCATTGAAAAGGCAAACACAGAGGTGTAGAAGCCCACTCAAAGATATACAGTATGAAGCATAATCAACAGTGGGGTTATCTCTGGTCCTACTGCCCATGTTTGCTTAACCACAAATGCAATTTGGAGAAAACAGTAACAGGAATTATACCAACCAAGCTTTGGAAATTGTGAGTAGGACAGCTAATTATTCATTTTCCCCTCATTTTTAATTAGTTCTTTGAGAATTTTGTGCAATCCATTTTTATCACACTTAAACCAAACCACATTCCTCTGAGGTCCACCCCCTTCCTTACCCACCTAGCCTTATGTTCTCCTTTTAAAATTTTAAACCCATGGACTACAGTTAGTCTACTCATATTCCTTGATATGTGACCTTCCACTGGATCATAGTCAATACACCAGAGGCCAAACCCTTAAAGAACACAGATTCTCTCTCTCCCTACAGTAGCTTTCAAGTACCAATAACTCACTAGGTAGAGGAGGCACTTCATATCTATCTCCCTTCTTTATGTGGACATATTTATGTGTATGGGTATATACACATGTGCATGTTTGTGAGTGTGTGTTTGGTGGATGTTTTCTTCAGTTACTGTCTTCTGTATATTTTGAGGCATAATTTTTCCCAAATCTAGAATTAGCCAGTTGTCTAGACTGACTGGCCACTGAGATCCAAAGATCTTTCTGTCTCTGTTACCAGGTGCTGGGTATGTATAGCAGGGTATGGCTTTTAGGTGTATTGTATGATATTTCTGGACCTATTTGGGCCAGAAGTTTATACCTGGCCTGTGGTGGCTTTTATCCCCCAAAGAAATGAATCAGACGTTTATATTAATTTTATACTGTTTGGCCTATGTCTCAAGCACATTACCAGCTAGCTCTTTCATCTTAATTTAACCCATTTCTAGTATTTTATCTGCCACGTGTCCCTGCCCATGGCTCACCTGGATTCCTTACATGGCTCTTCGGGGATCGGATGGAGACTAACTCTGCCATCCTTCTCCCTGTCTCTCCTCTGATCCTCCACCCACTTCTATGATGCTCCACATAGATCAAAACAGCTCCTTTATTTACAGAAAACAGTCCCACCACAGTTGGGGATCTAAACAGTCTTTGTGACTGTACAGCAACATTTTACCTACAGAGCCATCTCCATGACTCCTAACAAATTACTTAAAAATAATATCTGGTTTTACTTATGTATTTACTTTTCTTATAATACATTTTAATTATAATTTTCCTTTCTACCAACATGATCTATTAAATACATTATATGTTATATAAAAACATCATGCAGGACACAGTTTATTGTGTGACAGCAACCTTGTAATATTTATTTTCCACTGAGCTAGTAGAGACTACGATAATAATTTATTTCTTTATCACTTAATAGGAAGTACTTTACAATATACTCCAAGTATTCATTTTATAGACTGAGTTCATATAAACATTAGCCATTCTTTCTACATTATGACAGAAATAACAAGTATTAGCAACCTATTTTAAATAGTCCTCAGTGTTTTGTGACGATAAAAATACTTTAACTGATACACACACACCTGAGTGAAGGGATTTGTGTGTGTGTGTGTTGTGTTGTGTTCACAGTCATGCAAAGCTTATTCAAGAAAGAAAAATGTGTATTTAGACTAGTTAAAAGGTAGATGTAGGCATAGATAGACATTAAATGACAGATAAATAGGTGATAGAGATAGATGATAGATGTATTGATGGCTAGATGGGTCTTGAAGAGTTTAACTTACATTTCCCCTGTCTTCTTCTATCTCTTCCAATTCCTTTGCATTTCAACCTTCTGATTCTGTTTCTCTCCTTCTCCTGCTGCTAACATGGATAGATCTTGCAGTTTAAAAAGAATATATGGCTCCCAAAATATTCCAAATCTCACCAGTGGGATACCCATCTTATTTGAGGACCCTCACTATTTTTCATAGTGTTATTACTTTAAAAGTTGAACATGATCTTGGCAGTGGTGGCACATGGTTCAATCCCAGCACTTAGGAGGCAGAAGCAGGAGGATCTCTGTAAATCTGAGGCCAGCCTGGTCTATAGAGCTAGTTATAGGACAGCTAGGGCTGTTGCACAGAGAAACCCTATCTCAAACAAAACAAAATGAAACAAAAATGAACAATGAAGTTCACATGACATTATTGTGCACAATTATAAATCAAAGTATTAGAAAAACTTAAATGGTTTTCAGAAATAAACATCCATTGAATTTCAAATGTCATTAAGTATTTCATGACAGTCTTGCCAATGTGTTTCAAATTACATTAAGTATTATATGATGGTCTTATTTCTAATGGTAGAAATCAATTTGTGGTAAATCACATTTAAAAGAACACTGTACTAGAAGGAATCCTGGGTTCTCAAGTGTCTTCTGCCAGTAACTGGCTTTGTGAGCTACAACTGTTTACCTAACACACTGTGGGATGAGAGCTGGTCCATGCTCTCATGAGCCCATCTATAAAACTGTCCCACTAAAAGAATGAAACTTTGGTAGTTCCTGTTAGAGATGTACTTCTCATGGTGACTTACTGTTCTTAAACTCTAGTTGCTCAGTATTCAGTTGCTCTTTGTAACCCTCATATCTACATAGTTATTAGTTAAGGAATAAGCATGCATAAAAAGTGAGACTTGAGTTCTTCACTGTAGTATACAGTCAACTGATGTTGAGTTGGAAATAGTTTATAATCCAAAGTAAACTATTTGTAACAAAAGCATGTGGTTGCATTAAGATACCCAGAGAGGATCCTGCTTCAGTATGTATTCTGTTGTGGTAGAAACTGAAGCTCATTTGTGTTTCTCCTTCAGCAGACACATCTGTCATCATCTGTGTGTCAGCTCTCAGTTTCACGTTAGACACTGAGAAGACAGGGGGTACTGCTCTGGTGACTGCATTTGCTGGGAACTGTGGAGAAGAAGGGTATAAGTGAGCGTGAGCCTAGTGACAGATACATAAGTCTAATAGAAAAGATCTGAAGCTTGAAAATCAAGGGTTTCAGCTTGACTTTAGATATGATGTGGAGCTACTAAGGGATTTAAAATACTTAGGCTTAGAGAGATGGATCAGCATTTAGGAGAACTTGCTGCTTTTCCAGGGAGACCACTTATGATGTCACAACATTCATATTGGGTGACTAACATCTCACAGTATCTCCAGCTCCATGGAATATGACAGTCTTGGTGTCTATAGGCGCTCATGCCTACATATATACACACATACACACATGAGAGACAGACATAAATAAAAATTGAAATACTTTAAAATTGACACAAAATTTGTACATAATTAGTGTGTTATGTGTTACATTAATATACATGTACATTATTCAATGTTTATCTCAGTGTGAGTATATTTATCTTCTCAATTATCTGTCATACTGTTGAGGTAAAACACCAAAGCCCTTTGTATTGTTACTTTTACATGTCAACTTATCACAACCTATAATTACTTGGAAAGGAAGTATTAGGTGATAAATTATGTCAGGCTCACCTATGGGTGAGTCTGTGGAGGGCTGTCTCAGTCATTAATTATTCTAGAAATACCTGTCCATTGTGGATAGAACCATTTCCTGTACTGGGCAGAAAAAGGCTGAGTGAGAGAAGTAACCTCAGGACAACAGTAGTAGACTCAGTCCTTCTTGCTGTGGATGTGATGGATTATTTCCCCTTGAATTCCTACCTTCACTTTCCCACAAGGACAGACTGTAACCTTGAGTTGTAAGCCAAAGAAACCCTTCTCTCATCTTATCTACTTTTGTTAGAGCATTTATCACAGTAATAAAATTTACCTGCAACTCTTTGTCCTAGCTGTTTATATAATAGTTGTTTAAAGTAGTTAAGTCATATGATAAAAATGTATGGTCTTCGAAAGGTCAAAGTGGTCCAACATTAGTTTTCTCATTGTGATGGGAAGCAGTATGGCTCAGCTGTCACTAATTTAAAGAGGGTATATCAGGGTTTGCTGTAGTTTTTATCATTTGTTCTGAGACAGCATTTTCTCCACATAGTCCAAACTCATCTCAGTTCTCTTGCCTTAGCCTTGTGATTGCTCCTTTTATAGGCATTTCTCACTATGTGTGGCTCATCATAGTTCTAATTAGCAGTTCCCATCCATTATCCTCACCTGAAGTATGAGTACCCAGAACTAAACTTGGGTCCACTTGAAGTGTGATCTCTCTGGTTCCAGCATTATTCATTTCACGAGGCTCATACCACCTTGTATTCCATGCTTCTCTGAAAAAGTAAAGCATTGATTGGCATGCTTTGGGTTTTAAGGCACTTATGGGACTTCTCACTTGCTGCTGAAGTTCTTAAAAATGTGGTCACAGTATTGTCATGGACAGTGAAAGTTTCAGATTCTGAGGCCTCTGTTGGCCAATCTGAAGGTTGGCTTCTACTGCATGGCATAGTTAGAGGTTCTATCTCCTTCTCTCATTGAACTGGATGGATGGTTACACACAGCAAAGCCATCTTTAAATAGAGCTAGTTAATGATGTCAGATGACTGAACTAGAAGTAAATGTTTTATTGGTTTCACTCTAAACATCTTGTTTTGGACTCTCCCCCCCATTTTTTAAACCAGCTCTTTCATTCATGTGCCAATTATATAACAAGCAGAGGATGAGAAACTTACCATAGCAGGATGATATATCACCTGTTGATGACTGCTCACTAAATCCCTGTATGTTTACACTGTCTATGTGTGTAGCTGATGGTGGGTTTCAAACTCATTCTAAGTCCCTAAACTAAGATGCTTCTGCTTGGAGTTTACAAATGAAACTGTTCTCTAAGTCAGAACTGAGAAAAATTCAACCAAGGGCAAATCTGGCCTGCCATCTGTGTCAGAGCCTTAGTCTAGGGATAATGTTTAGAACTTTGAGTGGCCACAGAAAAGTATCAAATGGACATGAAGACAGTGCAAGGGACATAACTTTAACTTGTGTTTATGTGTTCCTGAGTCAAGTTTTACTGAAAAACAACTATGCTTTGTGACAGGTGAGTTGTGGTTTCTTTTCTGATCTAATAGAGTTGACTAGTTTTGAGACTTCATGGTCTATATTCTAAGATATTTACTCTCAATCTTATACCCTGCCCTAAGTCTGTTTGGAGTATGAAGAGATTGAGAGATTCTTCTTGTTTGCCTTGGGTGGAGGTTGAGTGAAGGGGAAGATGTACTGAGCTTTTCCTTTCAGCTGGGCAGAGAGAATTGCCTTTTCCAGCATTTGGCAAATTTCAATGGGGACCTAGGTCTGAAGTTTATTACACGGTTCTGGTTTCACCTTAATATGACAGGGTGACAAGTTACCAAAATAGGAAAAGTACAAGGCGTAACCAAGATGAGGAACCTGCTGCTGGCAAGAATTGAAAATCTGATATGAAATATTAATTTGCTTTATAATTTAAAATTCTCTTGTCAATTTTACTTTGTGGTTGTTGTGCTCTGCGTTCCTTAAATGGAAACACAAATGCCTTTGAAACACAGCATTGCATTCCCAGAAGATATGTTCTTTCTTACTTCATTTGCTTGTAGTACAGCTTCAAATCTGCAACACTTGAACTATGAAAGAAGAAACTGGTACCTTTGACTACTAAGTTTTCTATCAGACTTAATTTTTTTTTTTGCATGTGGAAAAGACACATTATTTAAGATACAGAGATGGTACTAGCAATATAATTCACAAATTTGAATTTGGGGCTTATACACAATAAATTTGGATGACTTAAGTTAAAAATGAGCCTTTAAAAAACTATTTTGATAGCATATGTATTTCTAGGCATCAAAATAAAGTAAGCCTAGCATGGGGATACATTCATATAACTCCACTCCATAGCTGAGGCAGAAATGATAACAAGTACAAGATCAGTCTTGGCTACACAGGAAGACGCTGTGCAAAAAATGTAAGATAGAATTCTACATCAATCTGAAAAGTAGCCTATTTCTGCATGGGGTTTGTTAATCTGACCTGATTATACTTTGAGGATTAAAGTCGCCAATGAAGATATACTTTATAATAACAGAGACAAATTAGGCTTTTCTCTCCTCTCAAGTGAAGAAAGTAGGTATAGAGAGGTTTCTGCATGATCAGCCTTCTTCCCTCACCTCAATATTGTTTTGAGACATCAGTGTCCTAACTCCATGTCAATGCTCAGAGTAGATGACTTTCCACATAAGTGTGCATGTGTGCAACAGATGAGCTGCGCAAAAGCAAAACTGTTTATAGATAGCAGCCTTTAAATATACTCTTCACTTTAGTAGTATCCATATTCATGTGATTGTCATTTCATTAGTACTTAAATACTAATGAAAGTTCCTTTTCTTCATGATGTATTTTGGAGTTTTTGAACTTCCTTTCACCCATCACCTTGGGTGAAATTTTTTTGTTTTTTCCCTAGTTTGTAAGTTCATTTGTTTTCATTGTCTGTCTGCCTGTTTGCCTTTCTTTCTGCCTCTGTCTGTCTCTGTCTCTCTGGCAGAGACTTCCCGTGAAGCTCAGGAACTCATGGCAGTCCTTCCTCAGCCTCTGAGCCCTGGGATGACAAGTTTACTTAGTAAGCTTCTATACTGATGAAAGTGCTCAGCTTTGATTCCTCCCTGGCTAGCAGATACTGTGCTGGGCTCATTGCACTTGGTAAGCTCTGAGTCATCTTGACAAACCTATGAAATGAAGACTGGCATTACTCTTACTTCGGGTCATTAAGGCAAAGCCAATCTTATCTTACTAAATTGCCCACCATCCATATGAGTGATTAAATAATCTGTCCCCAGGTCTGCTGACCACAGTACTGCTCTAATAGCCACTGTTTCTCATCATCCTCAGTTCTGTTTCTGTTCCCTTCTAACCTATTCTGTACTTAAGATAATTGGATGATACCTGTGCTACTTCTGCTCACTGGTAAAAGCAACTTTGATTTGAAATGTTTTTTCTCAGTGCTCCTCAGATGTCAGCTGGGTTTTCTCTTAACTTATCAATGCTGCTTTTTCTGCATTGTCTTACAAGCAGTAAGTAGGAAAACTCTAGTACTGCTCTTTATTTTCTTCAGTCTGATAAGCAGTGTGTAGCTAGACTCTATTCCAAACATTGCAATGTTTTTTTAGCTTTTGTAGTTTTTAATCAATCCATATTGGGATGAGATTTTTGTACTAACAAATGTTAGAAATATATAATCTTCGTAACTTAAAATTTTTACTTAGGGATACTTATAAGCTGTTGCCACTTTGGAGAAGGAATGCTGTACAACTGTTATTGGTTAATAACTTCAAACAGCATTTGAAGTTGTTAGAGTTGTCTAAAAATATGCAATTTTAAGAGACGTCAGGTTATGTTGCTGTCAGTGATTCCTATGTGAAAAATTGTTGTAAGTCTAATTTTGTTGCTAATTTTGGGGTAAGTTGTCCCTTTAAATTTATTTAGTGTTACCCCATAATGAGCAGAGAAACCTGGAGGGATTCACAGGGGGTCAGTGCTCTTAATTGATATAGGTACAACTTGTAGACTTCTGAAGGTGACAGTGCCTCTGTACTCAGAGGAAATGCTGATGTAACATAAACAGTCTCAATCAAATACACTCTGTCATCCCAGCTCACAGCAGGAGGTGGGGGGACCATCAATAGGGGGATAACCTGGGGAAGAAAAAAAAGGTGGCAGAGGGACAACCAACTCCCAGTGATGTCTGGTGGCTGTCTTGTCTTGATTAGCATCAAGAAATAAGAGAGATTCATTTTTCAGTGTCTTTCTGAGGTTCTTATAGCATTTAGTTTCTTATGCTTCTTCTCATAATGAAACAAAATACAGAATTCTATTTTCACAGATTGAACAAGTCTTGATATTTCTTTGTATTAAGTTTTGGTGTTCTTATTCTTGTTATTGGTCATGTTGAGACACTCAGGGGGTCTAGGTTAGACTGAGAAGAGGCAGTCCCAAAATCTCTGTGTACTGAGGCCGGAGACTACTGAGGACTGAAGGAAGAGAGGACTCCCTGTCTTTTCTTTTTCTTTTCTTTTCTCTGGTTTCTGTTTTCTCTACTCAGTCTGTTATTTGATTATTGCCGACAGTGTCCTTAATGGTTTTCATCTCAATTCTTCTTTCAGAAAGGTTAACTTTCTAAAACTATCCATACACAGATACACACAGACACAGACACACACACACACACACACACACAAACACACTTTCTGTGGCCTTCTAATACTAGAAGTAGTATTAGAAGTATTCTCAATTACTTGACGAAGTGCCTTTCCTTACAGCAGACTGAGGATCTTGAGGTTACGCAGCCATCCATCTCCTAGCTCTTATGTCTGTCTAAATGAGGAAATAGGCTAGACACTGATTTGCTCTTGTACTCAGGTATCTAAGAGGAGTAGTCACTAAGGCACATCATGTTTCTAATCTTGAACCAACTTTACTCTTACTAACTTTTTATTTGCTATTTAATTATTTTAAAACCATATAAAATGTGGCTAACTTATACTCCTGAACCACAACTGTTGAACACAAGGAAGTATCCCCATTTCTGACTTGTGCTCCACTCAGCTCACTCTTCCATGGGGCTCTCATCAGCCATATATGTTTTCTTCATTGTGTCCACAACTTCACTTTGTCAGGGCTCTACTTTTCTCTGTCTCTTTAAAATACAACTAGTTAAAACAGCCCAATACCTAATAGCTGCTTTACCATCATCTCCACTTTCTCTATTCTATTGTTTTCAGGTAGTTACTGGTTATTTCCAGATGATTTACAGTTCTCTATATCTAGTGGGGGTAGTTTGTTTTTTTTTTAATACCTGAGATGTGTACAGTGCACATGCTAGCAACCTCATACTTAGTATTCAAATAGTAAAGAAATTGAGGTTTTAAATGGCATTTGTGTTTTGTTTACTTGGCAAGTGCTAAAATTCCACTCCAGGTCCAGCATTATGCCAGAAATGGAGATTTCATAAATTGAAACAAATAAAATTTAATGGGAGAACAAAACTGGTCTTTGCCTGTAATGTAGCCAAGCATGTACTTCTACCATGTATTCTATTATATTTCGATATTCTTTAGTGCCACGTGGATGTGGCCCATCATTTAGGCACTGGCATCCCTGGGACTAAGGGATGAGTGTTAACGAACCATGTTCTTAGGGTCTGGCAGCATACTCGGCACATACTAGGTTCTTGGGGAATGCTTGGAATGATCTACGCTACAGTATAATTTGAAAAATGTTACTTTAGAGCCTGTATGGGGTGGTATTGAGAAGACAGGAGGGGGGGGCATCCAGCATGCTTTTCTGCTTCTTGGCTAGGATAAACCCTTGTGGCCAAATGACAGCCTTGTCAGGCTGTGTTTGGCCACAGTTCCACTTGGACAGTAATTTTACTTAAACCAATATTGGCAGTCACTTGGTGGATTACATTTTTGAGGAGGCACTGTAACTAAGAAGCATGTAAGTTGGTGTAAGTAGGTTCTTACATTCTGAACAAGGACTTAAAACATACTTTCATAGCAAAGGCGTATGCTTAGGAAATTTCGATATATCTATTACACAGTATAAAACTTTAAAGGTTAAACCAACCATTTGATGATCCCATTGGCATGTAAATGGTGTTTAACCCATTAAATTTATGTTTTACAAAGAAGTTTCTGGAAACATACATGAGAAATAGTAATGACAGTGGCCCGTTCTATAAAGTGAACCTAATATGACTTTAGGGGAGAAAGATTATTTTTCTATGTTCTGAAAAGCTTTTCTTAAATGTTTTAAAATTTTATTTAAAATAACTTTTGTGTGTGAAAAGACAAACTAATGAAACTGAAATGAATCTTAGTAAATTGAAGGTAAAAAGCTTATGAATTATGTAGTTGTGGGGAAGTTACTTCTGGCTGAATCCAGGACTGTGAGGCCCCCAAGAGATCGCCTTTCCACTCAGAAGCATTTTTTCTCTGAGACATGGCCAAATAGGGTTAGAGGGAATCTAGGTGAATGATACAGGTTCCCAGGTGCTGGAGCAGATCAAGGATTAATTTCTGGAGAAAGCAGCTTGCGTACTGATAGTTAGATGGTCATAGTTTAGAGTTCTAAGATATGATGCACACTGGGAATCCATAGAATCCAGGAAAGCCAGAAGAGTTCTAGGTATGTCTACTTGGTACCAGTCAGAGCTTTTAAGGAATGCTTTATTGCATAGAGAGTATTTTAGGTTGTTTTTATTTCTTTTTAGAATGGAAAGGGAAAATTTTACTCACAGAACATTAGAAAGCGGAGTGCCTGACAAGAAAGGGTTAAGTGAGCATGTAGCTAGTTTGAAGGATAAAGGAAGTTTGACAATATTAAGGCTCTAGGTTTGTATTCACAAATCTGGAGAAGTTTGCGACATGATCTTCAATGTTGTTTGTTTATCCCTATTGAAATTAAAAGGATTGTTTCATAGTGTTAATAATGAGGCTTTTTTTTTTTGGTAAGCCTAGGTAGTTTATTAAATTGAATATATTTAAAATAATCTTTTTGGTTATTTTTATCATATAAGTATATTGCGATTATAAAAGTTTCATATAATGCAGGAACATATAACACTTTTTTACATTTCACAGTTCTTTCTTTCTCTCAAATTAACAAATAAACATGTACACCCTTCTATATATGTCTTTGTAGTATCATGTTACATATAACTTGTAGCCTGCCTGTTTTTCCACTTCACAATAGGCCTCAGCGCTTACCCAAAGTCATTGCTTATAATTCCCAGTGTGCTTTTTAATGGTAATAGTATTCTACTATCAATGTATCAAATTTGAGAGTGCACAATTAAGCTTTTCTCTAGCAGGATTTATGCCTGGAATAGTCCTAAGGGACTGTACAGAGAATGATAGGCATTTGAGAAATTCTGCATTTGTGAAGTAGTATCAGAATCAAGAAATGGAATGAGGAAAGGGAGCTTCAAGTAACAATAAAGATTAGCAAAAAAAATTTTTTAAATTAATTCCAAATGCTTGTTGCTATAACTTTGTAGCCAAAAGACTTAACTGTGCAGAACATATTTAAAAGCCAAATGAGGCCTTGTAGGTAATGGCTGATTGATGAAGTGTGGAGTCCTCACTTTTAAAACAATATACATTTCTTTTGTTCCCTTAACTTCTTCTGTTTCATCCTTTGGAATGCTTACTGTGTCTTGGAAAATAATTCTGCAACTGAGAAGGCTGCTTGCCTCTTCAAAAAATATAGCAAGAAAACCAACAATTTGTGGAATACTGGTCATGTCATTTGACCATGATTGAGAGGCTTCTGTCCAGCTGTAAGCCTCTGTTTATTAAACTGTAGGCTTTAGCATTAAGACTACAAATGACCCTTTTACAAGCTATACTTCTCTGCCCACTATTTTCTTTCTCTCGCAATGTCATAATTTACTGATGTACTTTAACCCATAAATACTTGGTGTTCTGGTTCTACTTTTGGTGTATTCAGTTAGATGCTACATGGTGGCAACTTAATTCACAAAAGGCCTGTGCAGAGTCAAAATGGAAAAGCAGGAATCTGCCTTTTTTTTCCTTAGAAATTGCCATTATATTAATGTATTTTAGACAACATTTTAGCTCTTTGCTAATTTTTGGAATTATTTTCTCACTTTTAAGCACAAAGGAAGTTTTTATTTGTTATATTTTCTACTCTAATTATATCTTAGTTTGTACAAAATAAGTGACTTAAGTCTTTTCAGAAGCCTTATGACATTGAATATAGTACTGGGGACTGTGGAAGGATGTGCGTGATGCTATTCAGTTTGCGTATCATTTTAGCTACTGATGATCACCAACCATTAAATCTGATACAACTAACAAATGACGACCATCTATTGAAACCATGGCTTTTCCATTAGCCAACCTGCCATACCCTTTGCTGTTTCCTTCAGGAAGCATACTCATTTCTACATATGCTGGTCTGTCCCAGATATCACTGGCTTTTCCAGAGAAGTGGATCTGGAATTCAAATTTATTAATTACTTTCTCTAGACACCATATTAAAACATTGTGCCTTTTGGATGAAAAATACATGTTTCTGATTCCCTGTTGCTTCTATCTGCAGACTTCATACTATGTGTCAGCAGATTTATGTATGTTATTTCACATCTTTATCATAATCTTGAAAGGACACTGGGTCTAAGAGAAGCCCAGTCAGAACCAAAGTAGCCACTACTCCCTGTGTGACTTAGGCTTAGTTCTCAGAGTCCTCATTTACAAATTATGGGTTCTGCCCAGCTGGGAAGAGTAAATGGAAATGTATACAAAGGCTTTTGTGGAGTGAGGTTTCCACAAAATGACCTAATCCTTCCTTTCCCCTACCCATGTCACAACATTCTCTGAATAAAAAAGACAGCATTGACAAGTGCTTAGGTAATGAACCAGCCATTTAAACACTTGAATTTTTAAGTCACTGAGTGAAAGCAGAAGATATTGACTACATTTCCCACTCTGCTTTCTACTGTGGAACTCTGAAAGGCATGACAGATTTGGGTTTTGGAGGCAATGTAATTTGTAGTAGGAGGATCTTCTTTATAACCATCTGCCTTAATCTTATTTGGACCTTCAAACATTTCTGGAATCTCCTGCTGCCTCAGGCCTTTTGCTGACACTCTTAACTTATTAATGTGGCATGTTGTTGGAAGAATTAGGAGTGAGTTAAAATGCTCTAACATAAGAAAATAAAGGATTTGGACATGTATTTCTCTGATCATTGATGTTTTGGTTAAGGTAATCAATGAGTTTATGTAAAGTGAGTTGTAGAATGCACAACATCCTTTAACTCTTTTTTTCTTTTTAAAATTGTAGGATGCAGAATAGAAAACTGTGACTCTTGCTTTAGCAAAGACTTTTGTACCAAGTGCAAAGTAGGCTTTTATTTGCATAGAGGCCGCTGCTTTGATGAGTGTCCAGAAGGTTTTGCACCATTAGATGAGACCATGGAATGTGTAGGTGAGTAGGTCTTAATTCAACTCTCCAACTAAAATTTTTCATGCCTCTTTGTGCAAATATTCATGTCTGATATTGTCACCCCAAAAGTGAGTGAGTTCTATGACTCATTAGAACCAAAGGATTTTTAGTTTCTTTGCTGATTTTATGTAGTTTAGGCATCATGATGATAGCTATCTTCGTTTCAGAATTTGCTAGTTATATATTTTCTGAGTTAGCCTGCTTAAGGGCTGATAAAATTTATCATCTGTAATATACAAATTTCTTATTATCTTAATAAATTTTTGATACTTGCCTTAGTTTGGGTTTCTATTACTGTTAAGGGACATCTTATAAAGAAAAATGTTTAATTGGAGTGGCTTACAATTTCAAAGATTTATCATTGTCATCATGGGTAGGACATGGGATAGTGCAGGCAGACATTATGCTGGAAAAGAACCTGAGATTTTCTTGTTCCATAGGCAGCAGAAGGAAACTATGTACTGGGTATAGATTGAGCATTTATGACACTTCAGATCCTTCCCCTACAATGAGACACTTCCTCAAACAAGGTCACACCTCCTAATATCAAGGCTCCCTATGGTCTACTCATTCAAACACATGAGTCTATGGGGCCATACCTATTCATACCACCACAGTACTGTTAGAGAAAAGCATCTTATTTAAGAGAAAATCAAAACTTCCAAGCATTGTCATGCCATCCATTGTATTACCTTAGTCATGAAGGTAAATGAACCTTGGCCCTTCTTGCTTAGACATTAGTGTAAAAAGAAAAGTTGAAAGAATATTTTTTCCTAAATATATTTTCTTGATGATTAACTGTATGTTACAAAGTTCATTAAAAATAGCTTTGATAACTGAATTTTAGATCTATAGAATGTATACTTTAACATATACTCTGTGGAAAAATAACCACACATTTTAGAAACTTTATATGAACTTTGTACTTCAGTGTTTATGAAATATGGTGTATTTTTTGTGCCACTGATTGACAGGTAAAGTTGCTACATTTGACAACTACATGGATTTAGTCTTAACTGTAATATCATGCCCATCTCCTTCAAATTTTATACATCTGATTTTATATGCAGTGGAGCTAGGAATCATCAATTATTCCCCAGTTTCATTAAAATGATTTAAATATGGAACTTGTGAACTTTTTATTTAGAAATATTGTTAAACCATTTTGCAGTTATATATATATTTGAAAGCTTAGAAGTAAGGTTTGGAAAAATGTGTCAATTTATAATTGTAGTTATGTATGAGTTAGTACATACAGTTTATCACCCAATTGAAAAATGAAAAAGCCACAACTTGTGAACTTTTTATTTAGAAATATTGTTAAACCATTTTGCAGTTATATATATATATTTGAAAGCTTAGAAATAAGGTTTGGAAAAATGTGTCAATTTATAATTGTAGTTATGTATGAGTTAGTACATACAGTTTATCACCCAATTGAAAAATGAAAAAGCCACTAAAAAGTGTATGTTTAAAGTACTATTTTAGCTTTTGAGAAGAAGGAATCATACCCATTATAAATTATAAATTGAAATGTACAAAATATTCCTTAACAGAATCTTGTGCCTTACCCTATAAAACAATTTTAAATGGGTTGGAAAAAATTCATAGAATTGGCTTTGATGCCTACTGAGATTGAAAATGTGGTACCATGTGAACTCCAGCTTGGGCTCCTCATGTTCTCATTCGAGGAGCATTTCAATGGCAAAGTTGATGAAGAGGTTCAACTATTTACAGCTTTACCATTCTAATCTTGTCTCTACCACTGCTCATTAATCTTACAAAAAAAGTTTTTCATGACTAAAGAAGTAGATATCTTTTATTTTTACAGCTCTCTGTTAATTTTCAAATGTATTATATGACATGCATACAGAGTTAAGAAATATAAAAGGTAGAATAGGCAGAGTAAGAAAACACCACACACACACACACACACACACACACACACACACACACACACACACACACACACACACACTGAACTCCTTGCCATCCTCTTAGTACTTGTAAGATAAAGCAGACACAGTTATGGATTTATGGATTTGTGGTAGGGCATAGAAAGTTAGCCCGATAGATGGTGGCTTCCACTGTGGTATGGAAACTATGCCTTTTTTTTTTTGGTTTTTGTCTGCTTAGAGACCATTTTTTGAGAAGATAGAGTTTTGAATTTAGGACTAGCCAGCAGTATCCCTTTAAAAATGTGAATGTGACAAGTGGGAAACAGCTCTTTCCATACCTGCTCATCATTTGCTTGTCCTAGTTGTTAGCACTCTCTATGATTTAAACAACTGTAGCTGACAGATGAGTTAGGATCCTGTGGGCTACCTATGCTGTTTTTTGATATTTATGGTAAAGGTAATGGATAAACATAGTTGTATAACTTTTATAGCAAATGAATAGTGAATACCCAACTGCTATCTTTGTATTTTTAAAATCTTTATCAGAAGGATGCGAAGTTGGTCATTGGAGTGAATGGGGAACGTGTAGCAGAAACAACCGCACATGTGGATTTAAATGGGGTTTGGAAACCCGAACACGGCAGATTGTTAAAAAGCCAGCAAAAGACACAATACCATGTCCAACTATTGCTGAGTCCAGGCGATGCAAGATGGCCATGAGGCACTGTCCAGGAGGTGAGTCTAACTTTCCACTCTCGTATGCTGTGTGCCTTCTGAATTTTTCCTCCTGTTTCCTCCCTCCTCCTAATAAATGCTGTCTATCTCTCCATGATGGAAACCTGATACTAACAATGGAGAGGAGATAAAATTGTACTTCAGAAACGAATACTTAAGTTGTGATGCATGTAGAGTGAGCATTTAATTTGATTTCATAATATTTTAAAGATAACTTAAAGGGATAGAAATGTGCTTTCTAAAATGGTATCTCTGAAAGTCTGGTTGTTTTTGTGTGCATCTTTTGTCAAATGTACCATAAAAGCAGTTGCTTGTGAAACTGGACCTTTGCAGATGTTGCTCAGAAGGGACATTCAGTTGAGAAGCATTTAGACTGGAAAGGTTTACGAAATCTGTAAAATCATCTGCATCATTACTAGTTAAAGATGACAAGTTAAAATAAACTTACCCAAACACTGGGAGGAAAAAACCCCGTCTTAATGTTACCACAATTAGCCCCTTGTCTTTGTTTTGATAATAATTTGTTGAAAACAGCTACTGGTATGTGTGTGTTTAACTCTTTGTAATAATTATACTGATTTGCAGTCATTATTCTATAATAGCCGGATTAGACTCATTTAGAAATTAGGAGATGAGTATTTAGCGAGGTGTTGTACAACACAGAATCAGGAGGTCAAAATGCAATTCTTGTGTGCATGTGTTTGTAGGTTGTGTATACGTGTGTGTATATGCACATGTGTGTGTATGTGCAGTCCAGACAGTAACATTTGTCATCTACTTTTATTGCTTCAGCCTTTTTAAGACATGGTCTTTTACTGACCTGGAGCTCACTATTGTGGCTGGACTGGCTGGCCAGCAAGGCCTTAGAGTCCTCTGTGTGTACCCTTCCCAGGCTAGAGTGACTGAAATAGCTGACTTATGTGGATGCTGGGTGTATGAAGTTCTATATTTGTGCTATTGCTACAAGTATATTACCAACTGAGCATCTCAGCAGCATCTTGATACAGAGTTTCCACAGGGTTAGTGTGCTTCTTAAAGCTATAATCCCTTGTTGACATTTAGTGTATCACTGGCCAAAGCCATGTTGCCGCAGATGAAGCTGAGATTTTTTTTTTTAAAGCATACAAATAGAAAACCAAAGCAAAAAGAAAGTTTTGTTTGGAAGAGTGCCTCACAAAATAATCCAAATTTTTGTTTGCCTTTAGCCCTCCCCCTCTGTTAGTGTGCAACTTTTCAACTTTCTAACTCTATCCAGAAAAGAGAACATGTAGCTGCTCAAATGGTTTATATCCACATTCTGTGTGGGGAATGCCTATGATCCATGGAGAAAGACAAAACTCTGAAGACTCGAAGACTCCAGCCGGCCTCTGAGGACTATTAGATCCAGATTCAGAAGCTCCCGTGGAGGAGGCAGCTTTTCCTCTTGAATTAGTCTTGCTTTTCCTTACTGGGCCTTTGAAACAAAGTTTTTTTGGATCTGCCTTGCACTAACAAGGATGGTTTTGTTCATTTAAAGTGGGTATTTTTCAGTCAAAATATAAGAAAATATTTTCTTACAAAACTAATAAGCTACTTCTTGGATAGCTGAGAGCATTTAACCTGCAACCTTTTGCCTAAAAGCAAACCTGATGTATTCAGGTATGGAAAAGAAAGACGTTCTTTGTTGTATATTGTTTATATAACTGGCCCCTCCCCCATTCCTTTTTCAAGCAACATGGTCCTGCAATTGTGGTTTATGTTAATAGCAAAAATTAGATGGAGAATATTCTTGTAACAAACATGTTTGTGTGTAAGAAGAGCCCAAACATTCCTCCACCCTTTTCAAGCCTTTTATTGTGTCCTGACCTCAATCATGATTGAGAAATTTCTAGAAAGCAGATGGGTTGTTAGCCATAATATTTAGTACATTTCTGTTTTTTGTGCTACCATCAGTTACAATCTTAGTGGAATATGCTTGACTATACTGATAATTTAAATTGTCACATACACACACACACACACACACACACACACACACACACAATCGCGTAAGACTGAGTTGCTAGTTTTCTTCTCCTGACAAATAAATCAGAAATAGACTCTAGCTTAAACTGTATTTAGATTTTAACCATCTTTTATTTCATTAAGCATTGCTATAATCCCTGTTGCTGTCTAATTTTCAGTTTTACTATAATTTTGTCAAATAAACACAGTTGTGTTTACTTAAAACAGAGTTTCAAAGATGTGCTGAAACTTGTTCTGTTTGACTTAAAGGAAATCAAAGATTAGTAGAAATTAATGGCTCTTTAACAAAATGAAATCTATTTATAAATGTAGGATATAAAAACTAAAAAATTATTTTTGGAATTTGGGCAACTATGGCTAAAAATTGGCATAACCTCTAGTGGAGAGTCTCACCTCGCCTCAGGTGAGAGAAGGAAAAGTCCCTTTCTTGAGCATGTCACGCTGGTTATGGAGGAATGAAGAAGAAAACCACTTCATCCCCATCCATCTTGATTTGATTTCAGTGATCTGCTTTGACAAACCATGCAAAAATGTAAGTCTTAATCAGGTTGGGAATACAGGCATTTTTCAGATCTTTTCAACATATGTATGGATTTTTCTCCCGTTGGAGCCAGTCTTAACCTGATTGCACTAAAATGCAGCCTTACCCACTTCACACTGGAGCACAGACACATTACAATCAGCTGCTCTTGATTAGGGAAAAGCCCGAGCTAGAGGTCAGCATCATGCAATGGCTGCTAAGTGTGTAAGATGTTTCACTGAAAGCTATTAAATAAGAGAAACATAAAAAAACCATAAAAGTAAAAATAGCAACAAAAACATCTTGATATAATGACCTAGCCTATTTCTTTCTTTACCCATCACATGCTGATTTGTTTGGTGATGGGGAGAAAAAATGATACAGATGTATTTGTGCTGATGTCCCCACTCTCCACTTCCAAACTTTTCTTTTTGGTCAGTTTACTTTTCTTTCATTGTTGATGAAACATGCAAGATCTCTTGGACTTCTATATCAGCCTTTAGAGGTTTTTGTCTGTGAGCAGGGTATCTATATCCTGTCAACTCAAAACTTTTGGGGACCCCTGACCAGTCACTTAACCCCTCTTGGCCTTTATTTCCTCATTTGTAAACTGAAGGTCTTGATGTAGACCATCTTTAAGGTTTACTTTTCTTTTAAACTCCAGTGAACATAGGTGTAAGGAACACATGAGGTCTGTGGTTACCACTTAGAATATCAGAAAAAGAGCTAGGGTACAAAAACACAGACTGGCCCTGAAGGTGATCCCGCTTCTGGTGGTAACTGCCCTGAGTATGTGCAGAGTATTCTCATAACCATTGCTTTCCTGCTCCAAAATGAATTTGTGTTGTCAACCTTCAAAGACTAAATGTTTTAAATGTAGGTGTTAGCTGTGGCATAGCTGCCATAAAGGCAGGAGTGTGAGAGAGAAACCAAGAGAAAAGAGAGCACAGGAAACCCCAGGGGGAAAAAGACAAGACAATACATTTCATTGACAGTGCATTTGGGAAACAAACAGGAAGAAACAGACCCCTAAAAAGTCAAAGCTGTGCTTATAGATACAACCATCCCGTTCCACCTCCTGAGAGATAGCCTGCTGGTATAATAATTTAGTTTAGTAATAGCCTGAGTAAGACTCAGAATGATTGGAATTTTGAGTCTAGTTTAAGTTGTATAGTAGGCAGTATTTTACAAGAGAAAGATAAATGGTCTATATATCTGAATGATAAATAGGAGAGCAACATCACATTGTTAAAGGATGATGCTGGAAGATACCCATGTACAGTAGGAAATATTTTTATCTTCAAGCATGCATAATCTTCTATTCTTACAAGATTAGCAAATGTTCTTTCATATATATTCAGAATTAGGTTTTCAAGTTTTTAAAACCATTATTATTATTATTATTAGTAGTAGTAGTAGTTGTGGTAATAGCAGCAGTACATATGTGGAGCATGGGGAAACTTTCTGGACTTCATTCTCCTACCTTTATGCAAGCAAATTCATGTTTTGGACTTGTACAGCAATATGTTTACATGTTTAAGTATCTCTCTGGCTCTGACAGTAAGTTTGTTAGATGTCTGTTGACTAGTGTTCCATACTATTTATTGTTCTATTAAAGCATTCTTGAGTTTTTCTTAGGAAAAAAAACTGTAGTTACAAAGTAAATGATTGAGCATATATAATTTCATGCACAGACATGAGCTATACAGAAAAGTAAAGCAGGAAGGCTTTGGCTAAGATGTGCTAAATTCTGTTTGGTATTCAGAAACTTTGCAAGTGATGTTTGGTCAGAAATCTGCGTATTTGGAATTTTCTTAGGGTTACCAACCAGCTCCCAAATAAAGACATAGAGACTTACTATTATGATTGTTTGGCCTTAGCTTAGGCTTGTCACTCTAGCTCTTTTATCTTAATTTACTCTGTTTCTATTCATCTATGTTTTGTATGGGGCTTTTTACCTTTCTTTCATTTTGTATGTTCTATTTTTCTGCTTCTCCCATGACTCTGTCTGGCCAGCCCCAGGCATCTATTTGTCTTTCTTCCTTGGGTCCTAAATTCCTCCTTCTACTTGCTCTTCCTGTCCAGATGTCCCACCTGTATGTCTTATGTTATTGGCCATTCAGATTTTTATCTTAGGCAGCAGGCAAGGTAAAGCAGCAACACGTCTTTACGTAGTTAAACAAATGGAACACATCCTTGCAGCTTCAAACAAATATTGCACAACATAAACAAATGCAGCGCATCTTTGCAGTGTCAAGCAAATATTTTGCAACAATCTGGGTAAAGGTGATTGTGTGAAGATCAAAGTCACATTTGTTATAGTTGTTGACTCAATGCCTATTTTAATATTCTTGATTCTTCCACAATATTTTTGGGAAGGAGAGGCTCCCAGTGAGTGCCAGTTGCTAGTGGTAGAGTGAAGATAGAGTGATGAGTAGGAACAAGGTCTTGCTGCCTGGTAAGCCTGAATTTCTTGTGTCTTTTTCCCTTATTGCTTATGGTGAAGCTTAAGGTTGAAACCATGACTGTCTTACAATGTGATATTCTCAACTTTCAGTTCTTTCTATCCCTACATTCAGAAATAACATTTGATTTCTTTGCTAATACTTTAAAATACAACATCATACTACCTTCCTTCCTTCCAGATACCTTCCTATATGGATTAACCAGTGAGGCGAACCCCAGAGATCATGATTTATATGTCTCAAAGCACTGTACCACTAGCTTTGCTTTGACTCATATCCTATGAAGGCCATCCTCTCCTTTAATTTTAGTATTGTTGGGAAGTTTGAGGGAGTATATGCTTCAAGATAGTTCCTTTAATATTTAGTCTTTCAAGGTCAGCTTTCTGGATGAGTCTGTTAGTATGTGTGGCCACATTTAACATCTATTGCTCTTCACATGACATAGTTTTCTTATTTCCCTCTGAGACATTTTGGTAATCAGCTTCTTAGGTGATACTCTGACAGATGCTTCCTGGCCTTCAGTATTTGGTGCTGTGGCAGTCACAGCTCACTGTTAGCTAATTAGAGTGTAGCTCTAGGAGCCATACTCATATTTCCTTAAGTATATGCAAGTAAGCTAAATGTAAGCCTGAAGTCTGTTACCATATACTATTTCAATTTGGAAATAATTTATTCATCTTATAAAGATTACCTGATTGTGGTCCACCACTTTTCTTTTTCGAAAGTAGTTCTTAACTTAGTAGGTAACAAAAGAAAATGTTACTTAGCAACTTGGAACTTTAATCTCTGTAAACATCTACTTTCAAAAGATAGCAGTAGTAAGATGGTACTAATATCTGTTTTCTGCATATGAAGGGAGAACATCATGTTCAATAAGCATGAGATCAGAAAACTAAAGATGGCTGCTGATCATGATGGATTAAACCAGAGACAGGAAATAAGCACATTTTCAGTAGGACAGGGTCAAGAAAATCTGCTTTAGACATATGTTCTTTATTTCTCTACATTTTGTTTACATTTGAGTTGTAATTTATGTGGTCTCCTTTCTACATGCTAGCCTCAAGGATCATTGGAAGAGAGGAAAAGAGAAAAACACTTTTCTGCTCTGCTCTGCCTTACACATTGTCTACAAAAGTGTCATTAGTGAAGTTTTTCTCTCAAGATTCTTTTGCCTTTCTCTGTGTTCTGCTAAATACTTTGTTATAGTTCTTTGAGCAATCAGTGGCTTGTGTTAATGGTGATTTTCAGTTAAACAAATCATGCTGTTCCCAGACACCGTGGATACATAGATGGTATATGTAGTGAATGTAAACCTGAGTAGTTACCCATAGCTGCAACTTTGTAAATGTTAATTTTATCATTGTTGATGTTTTATAAATATACATCTGCTTCCAAAAATTTCTGGCAGTAGACTTTCCAAAACTCTTATTCTTGTAGGCTCAGTGACGTCTTAAGAAATATCCTTTTCTGGGCACTTCTGTTATGCCCTGCTTTAAAGTTTTTTATTTCTTGTTCTTAGAAAATGAACAGAAAATAAGCATTGGCTCCTGATATTAGTGGTAATAGAATTTTCAGTGTTGTTGTTGTTGTTGGTGGTGGTGTGTGTGTGTGTGTATGCCAGTTTGAAACAGCGCCTTAGGACCCAGGGTCTTTTGAAGTTCTACCTATCAAATGTAGGGATTGGAGGTTTGTATACTGTGTCTGGTGGTAGTGCACCCTTTCTTGTGGCTGTTTTTAAGAGACCTAGTTATTTTCAGGTTTGCTGATGCTCACAGAACAGAGTGTAAGATCCCAGGAAGTGTGAAGTGGTAAGCAGGTTCCTGTGGTGTGTATGGAGATCATAAAGTCTGTAGGTGGTAAAACTAAGTAAAGCTCTGGGCATGGGCATGGGCATGGAAATCTAAGAAGAGCAAGGCACTTACAGGATACAAGGGAAGGAAAACAAGACCATTTCCTTCCTTAGTCTGTCTTGATGTCGTTTTTTCTTTCCTTGCCCAGAGGGGACAGCAAATGAGTGAATAAGTGAAAGAAACTACACCTTTGTGTCATTCTCTGAGGTTCCCATCTGGAAGTTCTACCAGACTGATTTAATTACAGTCTGGGGCACTATGTCCTGGTCTCTTTTATGGATACTTGTAAAAAGAATTTCTCAACTACAAATGCCACCGAAGGTCTGATGTCCACTATGTAACTAGGCAAAGAAAATTGCCGAGTGCCTTTCTTTTATGAATTTTACTCAGTAGTAAGCTAGTTTGATCTTAATGTGAAAGAAGTAAAAGCACTTTATGAGTATCCAAACTAAAAACAACTTTTAATAGGACACAAATGGGACCAGAGGTGGAGTGTCTCTTCAACAGGAGACATTGCCCATCCCACTGTAAGATAAGAAGGCCTCACCTACAAATCCCCTAATGATTCTTAGAAATCCCCTATATCCTACCTCTGATGCCTGTGATCTTCCCATAGTGTGGAAAGAGTAGGATCAGCTGATGTAGTTGCTTGGGTAACCAGTGTCAGCTCTCCAGCTATTGGGCTATACTCTAGCTGAACTTGTGATTTTCCCCAGGACCAGAGGCAGAAAGAGAAGATTTTGTGAAAACCTTAGTGTGACTCTTAGTGTCTTTCCACAGAAGTAGCTAAAGTTACAGGATGATTTTCTATAACAGGTCTGGCAAACATTTTCACAGTCAACCTGCAGCTATAGAAACAATAGTGTTTCTATTGGTGTTGCACAAATCAACCTTTCTGTGATACACAATGTTCATAGGTCTAACACTGTTTTCTTCTAGTCGAGGACTTTGGAGACTAGGAACAAACTGTGTAAACTTATCTCCTAAAGGGATATTTAGCAGTTAACACAGAACCCTCATATTGTCTTGCCAAATGTCCATAGGATTTAGTGATAGTGTAAAAAAAATACATGGCAGCATGGTGAAGTAAAACCCAAAATGTAAAAACATGAGGACCAAGAAAATGGAGGCAGAACAAGAAAAAGCTCAGGACTGATGAAAAATATATGTTCAAATATTTATTAACATAATTGAGAAAAGTATTGACGGACACCTGTGTTTAAAATAATTGCCTATAAACTATAAAATATTATAAGAGTAGTTTTTTAAAAAGAAGTCACTGGGTACATGTGTTTATAAGTAAAAACTACACAGGTGCATGCATACACATAAATATCTATTCACAATCTGAACTCATTAAAGTATGTACATTTATTTTGGAGGAGAAGGATTTTGATGATAGATTAGAGCTGGGAAAATAGATAATTATTGCAAAATATTTTGTTCCATAGGAAGAGGAAAACCTAAGCAGGTTATTATCAGATGAAGTAGGTTTCTCAAATGGAGTCACCTTCAGAGCAGTGGATCCTGTGGGAGAAGGTGTACTGAAGACTGTCTGGCACATCCAAGTTCCCAGAAGGCAGCTTTGGACTTATTTCTCCATGAATAGTGAAAATTGTGTGATCATGATGTGACTCCTCAAAGTCATGAGTGAGGTAGACACAGAACTCTGTGAATTACCATCAGTTTTATTTGGCTAATATTGTCCAAAATATTCTTTTAATGAATATTGGATATGGGGGGAGAAGTTTGGCATCTATATATCTATATATGATACCTATATAAAATATATTTAAATATCTATATACGATACAGCTCTATTGTCCTGGGTTTTGGCAGCTCCTCTGAAGCTTGTCAGTAAATAGTTACTAGGTTGTAAATAAGGAAGATCTCCCAAGAACCTCCCTACACTAATATTTTAAGGAGCCTTTTGTGACTTTTATCTCTTTTCCAAGACTGTTTTTGGATTATTTTAATATGTGTCAAAATTATTAGTTATGATAAAAGCAAATGGAAATTGAGTAAATGCTTCCTGAGTTGAACTCACTTTATTAAAATATGCTGTGGAAAGCTTTCCCATTTCTCTGTTGAACTTAGATGATACTGTGTGAGAGCTGCTGTCCTAAGAAATACATGATTTTACTATTGCTCTGTCTACATATTCTTCCATGTTCTGAAGAAATGTAGAAGAGAGTTATAGAAATCAAACTGATAATTGCCAGTGAAGACGAAAATGTATATCACACAATGTCATAAGAGCCAAATCATAAATGACAACTATTTTAGGCTCTGATCCTTTGTGTGGGTGGGGTTGTTTAACTGTTAGAGCAGAGATGGGTAGAAGCCTAGTATTAAGATATGTCTATTCACTTTGAGTGTTTTCCTGCATGTATATATAGATGTGCATCATGTACATGTTTGTTGCTTAAGAAGGCCAGAAGAGGGTGTCAGATCCCTTATAACTAGAGTGATAGACTTGACCTGCCATGTGGATGCTGGGAGTTGAACCATGTTCTGCTGCAAACACTAGTGCTCTTAATTACTAAGCCACCTATCCAACTCTTGAAGGCTTGTTTTATTTAGTTTTCTTTTATTGAAAATATATATTTTTTCATACAATCTAGTATGATTACAGTTTCCCCTCCTTAACCCTCCCAGGTCCTCCCTACCTCCCTTCCCATATGGTTCCACTCCCTTTCAGTCTTACAGTAGAAAATAAACAGATGAATAATAAAATAGAACTAAAACAACAAATTGTAATAGAACAAAGCAAACAGAAAAAGGAGATAAGGAAAAAGTATAAGAAATGCATATAGACGCAAAGACACACATTTTTGCACACATAGGAATCCCACAAAAGCACAAAACCAGCAGCCATACTATAGACACAAAGGACAAGGCTGGGGGTTGAAATATTAGGATCAGTTTGGGAGAGGGAAGGTAGAAGGGTGTGAGGAAGAGAATATAGGGAGGGATGGCTAAAATGGCCATCTGAGGGATCATATGGAAACCTAATACGGTAGAAACTTTCTAAAATATATGCACATATAAAGTTAACCTAAATGAAATTGTCTAACTGTGGGGGTACGTTGTCCCAACTAGGTATCTCTTGTCACCAAGTGAAACTTCCTGTAACAGGAATGGGTTATATCTAACCAAGCTGTGGGCAAAGGGCTCCCATGGGAACCCCTAAGCAGCCTATTCAGGGTTATTGGTTGCTCTCCACAAACTGACAGTAAGGTCCTGTCACTGAAGTCAACACCTTCAAAACTCATCGAACACAGAGAGCTCAAACTGGTACCTGTCTAGAGCCTTCATGCTGATTGAGTAGTGTCCATGGTCCTGGAAGCTCCTCTTCCTGATGCCAAAGGAAAAACATAAACACCAGCTGGGCTATAAATGATTCTATTTCTCATGGTGACCTGACTGTAAGATAACCAACATCTGATTGGATTTAAAATCCACTCCATGAGATAGAACCCATTCTGCACACTGCATGGGTGACCAAGAACCAGAGACTAGTTAGACCTAGGGGGTAAAAACTTTTCTCCTGAAAAAGGTACATAAAATGGCTCCTATAATCAGAGCAGTACATTGTTCAGACACCTTCAGAGATACTTCCTCCTGTGGCCAATGAGAACACATACTGAGACCCACAGCTAGATAGTGGGTAGGGAGTGAGAGGTCTTGGACCACTCAGTCTTAAGAGGGATGTCTGTATCAAATCATTCCCCTCTCAGAGCCTTCTGTGGTGGAAGAGGCAGAAAGATGGTAGAGTCAGAGGGAAGGAGTGTGACAAGGAAACAAGACCCCTGAACACAGAAAGATGGGTGGACACAGGAACTCCATAGACTGCGGCAGCCTGCACAGGGCTTGCATTGGTTTGTGCCAAATGGGGATCTGGATCTGAGAAGTGGACACATGCTCCGTCCCTAACCCAAAAACTAACACCAGTTGATAAGCACTTGTAAACAAAAAAAACTAGTTTTGTACAAGGAAGTCTCATTGTGTATACAAACCCCTCTTATTAAATGACTAATACAAAAAGATACTCTGATAACTGGGTCAGCGCAGTTTTTCTTTTTTTCTTTCTTTTTTCTTTCTTTCTTCCTTTTGTCCCTTCTTCCCTTCTTTTCCTTCTTTCTTTAGTGGAATGGTAGAAGGTCAATGTGATAAGGACAAACTACATGGCAGAGAGTCTAAGTTTCTGACTGGGAAGTGTGTCTGTGGTGAGGAGGACTTAGGATGTTGTCTTGCACAGTGTGGAAAGTCCAGAAGACATTTGAAAATGCAAGCTTGTATGCAGAAAGCTGGCTAAAATCTAAGTGGCTGATTGTTGTGTTGGTAAGGTGTCAGTGGGAGGATAAACTATCTGTCCTGGATTTGGGGCCCAGCATTGAGCTGAGGCTAATTTTAATGGTAGAATTACCAGCAAATACTTCAGCGTCTTGATGTTTATGCATTTTTCTCTTTGCTTGCTTTTCTAATGAGTGTAGGATTTTGTCTTGGCCTCCAGTCTGCTATGTCCCCTCTATCTCTGTCTGCCAACTTTCTAAGCCAGGCCATTCCCTGGTTATTTGTGCGATGTCTCCTCCTCCTCCTCTTTCCCCTCTTTCTGTTTTAGTCTAGGCACATTTTGCTTTTACCCCAAGTGAACTGTATCTGTTCCTTACTCCGTCCATTTGCCATCTACCCGGATCCTTGAATGGATTAGTCTCCATTTTCTACTTTGTCATATTAACATCCTAATGTATTTTTCCCTTCCAGTGTATTTTCTTAAAACACATAAATATTATTCAAGTCAAGGATGAAAATGTTCCCACAGGCCCGATTTCAACTGTATAATCTAAAATGATCTTATCTGACATGTTTGTGACTGGACCTTAGGTTTGTAAGGAGTCCTGATTGAAACACTGGGTTCAGGGGAAAAGTATGTAGAAAGCAATTTGCTACATTTGGGACATGGGGCAGGAGGAAATGTATAGCTTATTTGTTCTTCATTACTCTTGTTCTTTAACAACTCACTCTGCTCAGGGCTCTTCAGCTGTGGTCTTCCAACTTGCCCGCATACCTGCATACTTTGATAACTCATTACCTTCTAATTCATATCTTCAGCAATGGCAGACATAAGGATCATGGAATGCACAGCCCAGGAAATCAGTTTTAAACTTGCTCGACACTATTTTTGTTAACCTCATAGTTGAATGACATCAAGTTTCATAATTTATCGAATTTCAGTTATGTACAAAGTGGGGCTTGCCTGCCACAACATGGCTGAGTACTAAGTGAACAGGGGTATAAACAGCAGAGTTCTTTGCCTCATTTTATTCATTTATTTGCTTTTGCAATGCTGCCTCCTATGAGATAGCCTACCTTTGATTCTCACTGTTTTGTTTTTAGCCCATCTCACAACTTTCTCTGATACGAACCAGCTTTTTTCTGAGTTCTAATCTCAATTGGTAGGCATCTCTCTCTCTAGATATGCTGCCAATGTGCCCAGTTTGCCATGGCTGATATATAATTTACATCTTTCCCATGGGGTTGGTCGTCCTTTTTACAAGCATTATAGCTTTCTAACACTTTAGACCAGTCCTTATACCCAGACATACCAGGACTTAAATCTTTGCTCAACACCTAAAAGCTTGAAAAGTTTCTAGAGTGCCAACTCAAGATGGAGCTGGCATGTGCCTGTGACATAGGATTATAATGAAGATTAAATAATATTATTCTTTTTTTGTTTTAGATAACACGAAAGCTAAAAATACATGTCTTTTGTTGGTGGTGGTTACAGTGCTTGCATAAAATCTAGGGTCCTCTATGTGCTTCTCCAGCACTTCGTCACAGAGCTATATTGCCCATCACACTGTCTGCTACACCTTAAAAACGTAACTACCTATCTAGTCTTGCCTTTCAATTGGTAACTCCTTTTTCTTTCTATTGTCTATACTTGAAGTCTTCATATATCACTGGAATGGGGACTATCTTTTAATTTCTGATAACTGATGTGTCAGTATAGTCAAAGATGAATTACTTTCATTTCAATGGCAGGAACGGGTGGTGAATAAAACACTAAGTTTAGGAATTGGTAGAATCAGCCAATGAGCATAGAGCATCACACTAAGGAAGACTTACCTACTGAAAGGGATAGAGGATGCAGGGTAAATAGTATGGACTAATTGTTGCTAAGATGTACAGACCTGGAGTTCTGAGAAGATTGCACCAATGAAAAAGAACAGAACCAAGGAAAGAAGATAGTATAAAAAATGGGACATGTGTATGGATTAGCAGACATAAATGTGGATAATGTATCTGAACAAATCCACATGTCAAGAGAATGATAAACCGAAAGTGTGGGTGAGAAGAAAATAAATAAGGAGGAGAAGAAATGGAGTAGGGAGACAATCCAGACACCAACAGGAGATGGCTATCAAACTCAGTGGCTGACAAATGTGATCTAGTCAATGATCATAGGGAAGATGATCCATTACTGAAGCCTGAGTGTGCATGACATTCACTCAGCAACACATTAAAGTATAGCTCTGCCATAGATTCTATAGCTGAAGAATAGTGAGCAACCCTAATGCACTGTCACGAGCATAAAGTTAGAAATGATACAGTTGATAACTGATTCAGTAAACATGTATTACTTCTATGTCTATATCTAAAGGCACTATAGCTTTGGGAATCAACCCTTCAGTTCATTCTATATTAGTGATTAAACCTGGAGGAAACGGTGAGACTTGGAGAAGGCAGGAATCTCTAGAAACCTTCATTCATAGCTGATCAAATTAGGTTCTCTGTCATTTACCATTGTATATGGGATTCTCCCCTAGGCTTGGAGAAGGCCAAGTAGGCAGGGCATGGGCCTCTTATCCTTTTCTTTCCCTTTTTTCTCTATTCTGGAGTTTCTGTATACATACATTTTGTTTAAAGGGGAAACAGGACAAAGATCAGGAGTTCCTGTCAAAGATTTCAGGTGTGTTCACTAGAATCCATTCTTTTATGAAATTAAGGTGCCCACAAGCTGGGTGCATTACTAATGGGAAAGGAAAGTGGTTCAAGCAAAAGCTTTATTTTTGCTTAGACACTAAACCCAGCTCCCTTTCAGCTTCACAATCTATTCACAGTGCATAGTAATCCCTGGGACATACTCATAGGTGATGTAACTCACAATTTTCATTTTATGCATTTCTCTATAGGGATAAGCCTTTGGCTTTCACAGTGATTTATCTCAGAATAGTGGTGTGAAAGATTCCTGGACTATTTTCAGTAATGTGTTTCTTATTTGTGGTAAACTCTGCAAGATTATGAAATGAACCAGAATTTTAAGAAGATCTCTTTAAAATTACAGTCTTTTATTGAAGTATACTAATTATATAACTGAATAGTGAGTAGTGATGGTTAGTTGTATCAATTTTACAGAACCTAGGATCACATAGGAAGCAGGCCTCTGGAAGTGCCTGTCAGGAAATATCTTGATTGTATGGAGGGAAAGACCCATTCCCGTGAGTAGTGCTAGTCTCTGTCTGGGATTCTGAACTATAATAATAGAGAAAGGGAGTCATGTAGAAACTCCCTGCCTCCTAATTGTGCATATGAAATGGCCAGTGCTTTGAGCTCCTTCTATTTTGATTTCTTGGCCATGTTGAGTTAAATCCTGGAACTGAGACCAGAATAAACCTCTTCTCTGACATTTTTTTTTTGTCAGAGTGTGTTAATCACTGCAACAGGAAAAAATACTAAAATGACCCTAGAGGGCAGAAAAATCATACAATAGGCCCAAGACAATGCTTGGTGTCATTTTGCACTGCCTTTAAGAATATTTTATTTAAAAATTACCTGGTCTTCCTGAGAGATATTCCTCACAGGCCTTAATATCTTTTCTGTGTAGTTTTAATACACTCTTAATTTAGTTTTTAGAATATTTAGATTAAGGCAGTAACAAAAAGTAGATACTTAGATTAATACTCCTTATCATTATGGCCATAGGAAACTGATAACAGACTGGCTGGTCTGAAGTGTTTATTTCCCCAAATACCAAATTCTTTTATATTTTTTTTTTGAAATATACATCTGATGCAATGAAATGGTGAAAGCAATTTTATATCAATGTAGGTAAGATGTATCTCATAAAGGTTTCCATTCCCATTCCTTCTCCTCTTTTTAGCTGATGTCACATCCTACATAAGGAAGCTACATGCATCTGTCTTGCATCTATACATGGATTTTACATGTTGAGAGAGGTATTGCTATCTTGAGTAATTTAAAGTAATTTCTATCTCAAATGTCAAGCGTCTGCTGCATTTTAGCTCTTCCTCCACTGGTATAATTGTCAACTCCATGTGCACAGATTGACTTAATACAGTCATCAAATGTGCTTTGAATTAAGAGCTATTTGGCCGGCTTCTGTAGTACTGTTTGAAGCGGTGCATTCTGTGTTGCTGTTACCATTTTGCCTCTACTTTATCAGAAACATAAGAGCTGGATATTCCAAGAACCACTATGTAAAATCTTTCCACCAGGTGGGTGACATGTGCACATATCTAGTTTGAAAACTAAAACAATGGTAGTAGCCTAATTTGAACCATTCCTTCTATAATCGCTTACATTTATTAAGAATTTGCTTAAAGGAGTTCAAACAAGGGTAGTAACCTTTCAAACACTGACATTTTAAAAGGTTTATTTTTAATCACATGGTGCCAAACTTGGTGATAGCTTACGCAACTTTAGTATTTATTAACAAACAGTTCAATGGTCAGTGTAATGCAAGGAATCACAACAGGGGATTTGAAATTTTGAAACGTATCATAATTCATTGTGCCTGCACATTTGTGCATACATGAGCTTATGTGTGAAAATGAATTAGTGGTCACAGCACTATATTTGGGGAAATGGTCAATGTTGTGCTCAAAGTTTGGTTTGACTGTTGTCTCAGTGTTTTGTTTATTTCTCTGCTTCTTAAACAGCCTGACGAAATCTCATCAGCTAACTGCGATTGAATTTTGATGAGTACCAAGTTGCTTTGATGAAATCTAGTATAATTATCTTAAACTCAATTTTATTTGGCTCTAATGCTAGCATTTCCTATATTCAGGAAATTAGTGCCTTCATCTGCTACTGGAATAAAAGTCCGGACAGAAACAAAGGGAGCCAAAAGTTAAAAAGCCGCAATTTTAGTTCATGTTATGCTTCTGTTTCAGAAATAGCTTGTATGTGAATTCAAACTTTTAAAAAAATGTTTAGCATTTATTACTTCTAACAATAACAAAATCAAAACAAATTATTAACCCAAAATACCTCTCTCTCAAAAAGAAAATAACCTAGTTCTCTTTGACTAAAAAATAACTTTGGGGTCCTGTTTTTTAACTTTCCTAAGAAGGACAAAATATTTTAAGTAGAACATTTTTATTTTATCACTATGAAAAATGAGTTTAAAAAACTGTATTGTTTCAGAAAGCAGTATTACAAAAGAGCTAAAGCCTCTTAAAATTGAGTCTTTAATTTCTGTTGCTTATGCTGTGAGGAAATTAAACTTATTGCAATCTATTTGAAAGCACCGTTTTATCTCTGAGATCATTGAAATGTCATGATGTATGGAAATTTGGGTGTTAGATTATGAGCCTGCAGTAGGGTTTTCAAAGTGTTTACTCAGGCAGAAAAAAAAGTCATCTGTTCAGTTAGCAAGTTTTTACTGTTCTCGAAGCTCCTGAATTTAATTGAGATTGGAAAAGGTTTTGCTTGCAATTGGAATCTGGAATTAGAAGAGAGATTCTGGTTTTGGGATAAGAGTCTTCATTCTGGATGCTTTGGAGGGTCTTAGGAAAACTTTGTTCTTCTCTGGACATGTACAGGTCAGACTGAAGTTTGCTTATTTAATTATTCCATGAAATTATTAAGGAATTTTGACATCCTCCACAATAACTTGGCATATAACATCCCTTATGTAGATGCTTGCAGGTAATGACAGATTAATTAAAGGCAGAAAATTGATGTTTCGTAATTGATACAGCTCTAAGGTTCTAGGAGAAAGTGATGTATGTTGTCTCTTGTCAAAACCATGTGCTTCTGTACAACCTTATCCACTTGTTCAGGTGTCTTTCCCTTTTTGTATATTCTTTTGACAGGTTTTTCAGTAGCTGTAATACGATTTATTAATCAGTAAAAAAATGTGCTAGTTTTACTACAGTGTTTATAGACTGTTCAGTCTAGTATTCAAAATTATATCATTGGTGAGTTCTGCTAACTATCAACCTCAGTGTATTTCTATGTGAACAGAAAAGGACTGGAAAAATGCTGACTTCCCATTGATTTGTTTATGTCTAAATGCTTATGATATTTAAGAGAATATTTATTCACCAGAGGGATAGGAATCTCATTTCATATTCTGTGTGCTCTCTAGTAGACTTGACTTGTGATTGATAGAGTATCTGTTGAAGGCTATCAAAGACAACATGGGAAGCTTCCAGAACACAAGATTGAAAAAGGATCTACAATAGTTATGCATGGTGTGGTGCATATGAATTATCTTCACATAAGTGACTTTACAGGCTACTCATTAATATTGTTAAATGTGCTTATTATTCCATTATCATTGTAATTATAACCTAGAACAAGGTTCAAAGAAGCTGTTGAACCTTGTGTGCTGCTAGACTTTCATCCAGTTTATTTAGAGTGAGCCTTCCACCAAAGATAATTGCCAGATGAAGAAGAAAACAAAAGGGGTGCCTGAGACCTTTATTTTGGACGTTAAAATATAATATTATATGAACTTATAAAATAAAGGCAAATTTGACATGCTTAGAAAAGAAAAAACAAAAAGAAGATCATAGAGTGATAGTTAACATCTCAGTGCTGAGCCTTGATTTGGATTTTGACTTTACAAAGAGTTCCAAATGAGTCTCAAATGGTTAGCCTAGAATCTGGAAATAATTGCTATGGCTCTGGTGTAAGCGTCTCCTGATCCTCAGCCTAGAAGAAAATGAGGAAAATATGTGCTTTTCCTAGTAAGATACTTGATTTTTTTTGTTAATAAGTATTGTACAAACCACAAGCTTTGCTGATAAGGTGACTCAAGATTTGAAAAGGTATCAAAGCTGCTGTAATTCTAATGAAAGCAAGAAGCAAACACAACCAGCAACTAACACAGACATCTTAGAAAAACACTGGCACCAGCTGCTTCCCAAGCTGTATAAAAGAGATCCATTAACCCTTTCCAAACTTTTATCAGGAGAGAGCTGTGATTAATGCTTGTGTCTGCTGCTAAAGCACTTTAGTGAATTTGGCTTTTCCATATTCATAATTTGACCAATGTTCCAGTTAGCTTTTTGTATTAGATGAATGTTGATTTAAATCATGCTGACTCTTCCTATTCCTAAGGTTTCTTTGACCCCACTCCCTGAATTTGAGTATCTTTTCAAACTCCACTTTAGAAAGAAGCTGGTTGAAGTAGATACTAAGTAGCCTTGGGCCAAGAAGCTATAAGCAAAACATCTGACTTGTAAGAAAGAAAAACAGTAGCAAAGTCACTCTAGATTCTCATTTCAGAGTCCTTGAGAAATGACACAGAGGAGAATCTAGAGTGACTTTGCTACTGTTTTTCTTTCTTAAAATCATGCAATAAAATTGAAGAACCAAAGCCAGGAAAAATATGAAGGATAAAGGGTCATGTCTCAATAGATTGATAACAGGATTAGAACTTCGTGGAAATAATTTGCATTTCTGGCTAGTGTCTGTTAGAAAACACATATACTTAACTTGGTCCAAGTTAGGCAACTGGGTAGTTAACATTTCTAGCTCCTTTTGGGGAAAATCTACCTTTTTGTATGCCAAGGAGCAATGATCACCTGTGAAATTTAAAACTACTTCTCAGTACAAGAAGAGGCAGACAAGTGTGGAGCAATCCACTCAAACCAAAGTTCCTTTATTAGTCACTTTAGTGGCAAAGGACAGAATTCTCTTTGAATTTTTGGTATGGAAGATTGAAGATGATGCAGTGAGAGCAAAGCCAGAACATGCTAAGGTAGCTATGTGTATAACCTTCAGGAAGACGGCTTTTGCTGTTTTGACCTGATTTGAGATCCTGCTGAGATATCCTCAATACTAGGTATAAATAAAGATGATACTAAGCAAATATAAAGCTTACCTAACATGGACATTTTGGCTTCTAAGTGATCCTTCAAATGCTAAAGCTTTTTTATCACAGCAGTAGCATATCCTACACTTTATGATCAATTCTAGAAATTTCTTGATGTAGATAGAATGTGTGCAACATATTTTCAGATAACTAACTTTGCACTGTTCACCTTGTATTCTTGGACCGATTGACAGGATGCTTTGTGAGGGTCAGTAATTCAGAAAAGACACATTTAGTCATATATTAAAATATCACTGCTATCAGAAATGTAGCCTTGTGAATGAATGTCTTATGGTTTGAGTGACTTAATGCAGGACTGAGAGGTCGAATCAGAAGAGGCAGCCTTACTATGGTGTCCTACGTCACTGTCACACTGTCACACTTGGTGTAGTAACTTTTCCACCCTTCTTATTCCTCTTGCCTCTGCTAAACAGTCTGTGATGGATCACACCACCAGGACCATCAAATACATTCATTTTGGGAAGCAAACACTTCATGGCTGTTTAAAACTGTATCTGCACAGGAAAAGCAGGGCAAGTTTCAAGTTTTTGAAACATTCTGCTGAAAATGAAGTGAGAACAGTTCCTGCCAGTGGCTATATGACTCAATAATCACTGGAAAGAAGGAATGTTTGTTTAGGGCTTGACCTGGGTTAATAACAAGGAAAAGTTATTACCCCTCTTTTTGTTCGTAAACATGTTTTCTTTCTCCATGATTTCTTTCCTCACATTATAGATATTCTATGACTTTTTGATATCTGATTTTGTGCTTGGAGAGATTTTCAGAATATCTTTTGTTCTTATTTAAAGTTTTGTGTAGGCAGTGGGCATTCATTAGAAACACAGAAAAGTCTCAGTACTGGTTCTGCAGCTGCTGTTCCACTGTAGGCTGTACAGTGGCTGTGGTACCACCATAGACTGCACAGTGGCTTTGGTGCTATCATAGGCTGTACACTGGCTGTGTACTACCATAGGCTGCACACTGGCTGTGTACTACCATAGGCTGCACAGTGGCTGTGTACTACCATAGGCCGCACAGTGGCTGTGGTACCACCATAGACTGCACAGTGGCTTTGGTGCTATGATAGGCTGTACACTGGCTGTGTACTACCATAGGCCGCACAGTGGCTGTGGTACCACCATAGGCTGCACACTGGCTGTGTACTACCATAGGCTGCACACTGGCTGTGGCACCACACTGGTCTCTAAACTCTTAGAGAGAAGTCTAGAATATTCTCATTTCAATTCTAAGACTTCTGCCTCAGTTCACCCACACTCTTGCTTCTTTCAGAGTGCAGAGTACATTTGGCAACAACATGTGTTAACATAAGCTTTTGTTATGTTTAAATTCCTTCGTCCCTAGGCTGGCCAGACCTTTATTTTATTTTGTTCCCTGGGCACATCTGTCACCTGATTCCTCAGAGGCTATATACTTGAGGATGATGAGGGGAAGGATTTGTTTTGACTGAACCTATGTTTTATATTTAGCTTCCAGATACTTTCCACATTCCTATGGACACCTCAGGTGAGACACAATTTTTAACCAGTTAGTTGAGGAGCTGGGAAGGTATAGTCTATTTTACTCTATTTGTTTTCACTAAGTGGGTGGTATATTATACCGTTAATAAATGACCCTTTGTGCTGATAATGTTGAGGACTGAGAAGATGTATACTTTGAAAAGAATACTTTTCATTTAAATATGCTAAGTAATTCTGCAGGAATCATAAATGAGAAGTTTAAGATAGTGCATTTTCATGAGAGGTATCTGAAATGGTTTATGAAATGGGTAGGTAGTAAGAACATTTAGAAGTAGAAATTGCTTGAGCATTTCTGAGTTAATTTTAAATTCTCAATATTTTATGCACAGAAATCATGACAACTTCACTGAAAAACAATGTATTTGAAAATATAAAATATAGAAAATCAACTTTGTCATTTAGTTTAACTTTTGGATGACTTTTGTTAATTTTATGTTTATTAGTAAGCATTAAGTATATACAATAATGAGTTTCATTGTGGCATTTCATATGATGTCTGAAATGCACTTTACTTTTGTTTAAATCTTATAAATAGGCCTTTTAATGTCATATATTTACTACATTTCAAGACTAATTTTTATGAAATTCATTTTAAAATTTGTATATCTGTATCATATTTACATAATCTTCCCCCATCCCACCTCTAGTCTTTTTTATGTGCCCTAACTCCTTCTCAAATTTATGGCTTGTTTTTCTTTAGTTTTCTTTAGTAGCATACACATGATTTGTTAATGAGGTAAAAAAATTCTGATTCTATTATTTTATCCCTTCTAACTTAAAAGCTAAGCCCTGTGAACAAGCATGACTGTGATAAAATTTATTTTTTAGAGTTGTCTTATGGACAAGATCAGGATTTTTAGCAGACATAAGACAATCTTCATGTAGCTCATTCATATCCTCTCTGTATGCATTGTATGTGAACAAAATGTATATTTTCTTAACTAGTCTGCTTAAAATTGTGGGACAGAGTTTTCTCTTATCACTTGGATCATATCCATTTAATGAAAAACTTAGTTAACAGAAATCTTTCTGAAAGTAACTTTATAAAAGCCAAAATGTAGAACTAACAATTTTGATATTCAGAGATTTTTGATACTCAAGGATGTTTGAGTATCTCTCCTAAGAATTAAGTTTCTTGGTACAGAATTTCCTGCCAGTGCCTACCAATACAGTCCTTCTCAACACTCCAGTGTTGGCTTGTTGCATTTGTTTCTATTTCTGCTCATAAATAACGAGAGGCAAAAGAGAACAAATCTTCTGGAGTCTCCTTAGAGATAATCCTTCTTAATTCTTGTTGGGGACACATCACTGATAGTCTCTCTTTTCTTTGAAGTGGGAGCAAATGATGTAATCTATCTTACAGTCTTCTGAGGTTTAACAAGAATGTAGGGTCTATACATTTGCTGGTGATATTTATGGCTGCTTAGATGTGTATGGCTATGGCATCTTCTTCAGCTGTGGGTGCCACATAAAGAGAGGAGAGTTCTTTCAATTTTAGAAAGTTGTCTCGTTGTCCTGATTCCATGCCTCTCCTGCTAGCCCTGCAAACCTCAGTCTTACACTTCCATCTATGAAGGGTATTGATTCAGTGTTCAGTACATCACTGTTTGTGGCCTTGTTGATCATCTTCAAACTGTTGTCTTCTCTCTGGGCTTTCTGTCCATACTAACTCTGTCAGTGTCCTCCAGTTAGAGACATGAACATGGTTTTCTAAAATCTAGACAATCTTCCCAGGAGGATTAGGGCCTTTTACAAATCCAGAGCCTAACAGGATACCATGAGATCAAAAATTCTGAGCTAAATATGTAGAGCACATCAGTTTCGATCCTTATTTATGACAGACAGCACTGGGATTACTAACATATTTTCTGGAATGAGTTTTAAAATTATTAGCTTAAAGATTAATGGTAGTATGTAATTTTAAAAATCTTTCCAAATATTTTCTATATATAAGTCTGAGCATTTGGGGAAAATGTATAGTAAAGCTAATATTTACAAGCATAAGCCTTTTATAGATATGAGAAAATGCATGTAAGAAGCTAAGATTTTCTTTTTTAACCATGTCCTAATGCTACATTTGAGCACTCAAGAGTTTTCGGTATTTTGGATAAGTGTTTCCTTTTGTCAAGGTTCTCAGTAAAAGACCAAGAGGGAAAATATATATTAAACAATTTAAAGATATAGTAAGAGTTTTTATTTCTTCTTTTACCATTTTTAATTTTTTCATACAATTTTGACCCTACTCTTTCTCCAAGTTCCCGCAGACCCTTCTCACCTCCCTGCTCACCCAACGTTATATTATTGATCTCCAAGTTCCCGCAGACCCTTCTCACCTCCCTGCTCACCCAACGTTATATTATTGATCTTGATGTCTCCCTCATTCTCTCTCTTTCCCTGGGACAATTTAATCAAAAAATTATAAAAACTACAACTTAAAAGGATATTGACAGTAGTTAGTTTTGGTGGTGGTAATTTCATTTATGTTTGCGAGTTTGACACTTGTTGCAGGGAAGTATATCTGTAAATACTTGAATATTTGTAATTACAAAATATACATATGAGTACACTTTTTTATATTCTTGGCAATTTAAAACTTTGATTCAAGTGTTTTTGTTTAAGAATTGTAATCAGAAAAAAAAAGAATTGTAATCAGGAAAAAAAGAATTGTAATCAGATAACAACTCAAATAATTTTGTAAGACAGTATTCTCATAATTTATGAATATAAATCTCATATTTTAATTACTGCAACAAGTAGAATTATCATACCAAAGGAAGAGATAATCTTTGCCAAAATACAAATATTTCCAGTGGATTGTGTTTATTGTTGACATATCAGCATAATGTACCAGCCTTACTACATTTTTCCAGAATTACTTTTTGTTTTAAAACACCGTCATAACATTTTTGTTGAAGGCTGCTATGTTCATTTCATATATACACACACACATATATGTGTATATATATATATATAATTTAAAAGTTTTTTTAACATACTCATCACTGTTCTCCTTCCCTCTCCTCTTTTCAACCATCCCCAAAGTTTTCCCCACCCCGTCCCCCAAACATTTCTCAGAGAAGATAAGGACTCCCAGGGTGACTCAATACAGTCTGGCATATCCAGTTGGGGTAGGATCAAGCCCTTCTTCCCAGTATCAAGACTGAGCAAGATGTCCCATGTCACGCGCCACCTCGTCCCGCAAGGAACACGCAACACCGAATCCTTCTCTCTGCACTTTATTCGGGCCTTTCAGATATCTTCTTATCTTTCACTCACTCGCTCATTCTCTCTCTCACTCACTCACTCAAAGGAACAACCATTCTCTCACGAACGACCCCGGGGGAAGCCTGCTCTTAGTGAAATACCCTCAGGGCTTCCAATCCAAGATAACCACGTGGGCATCACCGATAGGCTCAGATACAGTGGAAGCAAGCCAGATCCTTGGCCTTAGCCAAATATGGAGTTGTTTACCAGGGAGAGCGCTCAAGGTCAACACCATCTTAAGATGTGGCTGTATGCAGCTCCCTACAGTCCCACTGTAGGGAATGAGTTCCAAAATGCCAGTTTATGCCCTAAGTTCAGTAAAAAAGGAAGAGGAGAGATTACATGGGCAAAGAGGTCAAGATCATCATGAGGAAACCCACAGAGACAGTTGACCCAAGCTATTGGGTATGGTGATATATTGTATATTTAATAAAAATAGTCGAATATCAGAGGACATAGCTACCCACAGAGCTAAGCCATGAAGATCAGGGAGTGGTGATCCACACCTTTAATCTCATTACTATGGAGGCAGAGATCCCTCTGGATCTCTGTGAGTTCAAGGCCTAACAGCTAGGCAGTAGTGGCACATACCTTTAATCCTAACTCTAGAAAAATTGAAGCAGGAAGTAAAATAGTTGGGTGGGCAGTATGTGAGGGGTGGAGGGAGTTGAGTGTTTCTCTGATATTCCAGAATATTTTTGTTAAATATATAACATATCACAATTGTGAGCTCATTGACTCTGAACTAACAGCTGGGGAACCTGCATGGTACTACATTAGGTCCTCTGATGGCAATCAAATGGCTGAGGCAGTTTATGGGGCCTCTAGTAGTGGGGCCAGAATTTATTCCTAGGGCTTAGCATGTTTTCTAAAATATACCTCATCTTTTTCCTGCTTTATGTATCTGTTTATTAGTGAGAGCGATCTTTCATTTTTTCCTAGCAAACTATGTAATCTCAACCTATCTTTGATAAAGAACATTCTTTGAAAAGTTTAGAAAAGAGAAAAAAATATTTTTACATGCTAAGGGGCCAAGACTTCTGCACTGGCAATGTTTTGAAATTTTCATAGTTCAATACTTATAAATAAATGGCCAAGTCCAAAGATAAGCTCTTTAATTTTCAAATGGATTGAAATGAGTCCAAAGTTGCACAGAAATGTTGGATTTATAACTTGTTGTATTGTCCAATGATAGTTTCAGCTTCTGTTCCTGTCCAAGCTTTCTACTAAGTCTTGACTGGCGCCAGTGAAGGCAAATAGAATTAAGAGCATGTCAGCTTTTTATAAAAATGAATTTTGAAATACTTCTCAGAGGTGGAACTTGGCATGTATGTTCTTTCAGAAATGAGTTTATGTATTTTGTCATTTTTAAAGGGTTGTTAATGTAGCTATAGTTGAAACAATTTTACAGAAGTGTGTGGGCCTATATATCTTATCTTACATATATGTGTATATGTATTTTAAGTGGGTAATAAACTTAAGAACAACATGTTATGTTCATTAAAAATAAAGAGTATACAATGTAAGTCTCTATATATTTTATAGGGCATATGGATGTGGTCTTCTTGGCTATTTTTTAAATAAAATTTGAGTATTTTTATAATCTTATATTTACTTTTATAGTATGCTCAGAGTGTAGGAACTATTTTTATAATATTGGAAAATATTATTTTTTGTCATGAGAGTAACATTGTTGATGAAAACTCACCATCAGATTGAAGAGCTGTGTAATATACAAGAAGGATTCCATTGGGCCTTGCTCACAGAAAGCATATCATGGATTCTTGTGTGAGAGTATAATAGCGCAGCCTAGGAAGATAGGTTACAGCCCTAGTTTCAGGAGCCGGTGGAGCACTTTGAGCCACATACATGACTAAAGAGGATTTTACTAGTTATTCTTTGCCTTTCTGATGTTAGCTTCTACTACTTGGAAGTCTCACACCACTCATCCTGTTGAAGGCTGAAGAAATGAAAAACTAGATGGACAAGTGTGCTCATCATCTCAGCTCATGTCTTAGGTCAACTTCTGGGTTCTGTTATCTAGCTCAGTTATTTCACTCCATATGCTTGTTATTGTAACCTTGACATTTTCTTCTCAGATGATGGTGCTGTCTTCCTTTTATAGTAGGTAGCTGAAATCAGTTCCCTCATTTTTCTTCAATGCATCTTCACATACTGTATCCACTTGTAATTTCCTGTAGGAGATACAATAACATTTTGTTCTCTCTTTTGTATTGGCGTTAAAACCCAGGTCCTGCTAAGTAAATTCTCTACGGGTGAGTTCCAAACATACTCTTGGGAGCTCCTGAGTCTTTGCCTTTCTTCTTCAGAGGCAACTTAGCTTCAGGGGTCTTTGTTATGTTTTCATCCCTTTCTGTTCTTCTCAGTACTTCGTGTCCTATTTCTGGCTATCACACTCCTATCTAAATTCCAAACTCAATATATATAAAACAACTTCCAGCTTTCCTGCCAAATAGGCATTTCAACACATTTCGCCTAGTTTGTCAAGTACCACTTATGTTTACTTTAGCCACAGTCTAGAACTGAAGGGCTGTTGATTTGTCTTGATTTCCCACGTGCGGAGTCATTGACTTCCCTTGATTCTGGCCTCTTAGCATCATGTACATGCTGTCTTGCCACAGAGTTGTGTCCTGATTCTCTTTTCTCACTTTTTTTTTTTTTTAAGATTTTTCCTTTGCTATTTTGAGTAAGGCCTATGAGAATACGTGTTTATTGTGCAAGGAAATATTCTTGTATTTTATTTAGGTATATTGACCTTGAAACAAACTACTATGCACCTATATAACATTAGCAACATTTTCAGGCCTCATTGTTTTAAATGATTTGCATTTTCTCTTGTTGAAAATAGATTATTTTTTCATACACTATATATTGATTATAGTTTCCCTTCCCTCTAGTCCTTAAAGTTCCTCCTACATCTCCTTTATTCTGTATCCACTCTCTTTCTGTCTTTCATTAGGGAAAAATTAAACAGCCTTCTAAGAGATAACAACCAAACATGACAACATAAAATATGAAAAGATGAAGCAAAAACTATCATATCAAGTTGGAAATGGCAACCCACCAGGAAGAAGAGAGTCCAAATAGCAGACACAAGTATCAGAGACCCACTTGTTCCCACAGTCAGGAGTCCCATAAAAATATTAAGCTAGTAGCTATAAAATACATGCAAAGGACCTGGTACAGACTCATGTAGGTCCTTTGCTTGCTGCTTCAAAACTTATACAGTCATTTTTAAGAACACATGTTGTAATCTATTTTGTGTGGTCACTTTATTTTAATGTTCATCTAACTTTATATTATTTTGCTAGTGAGGTACACCAATGTGGTAGCTAAGTCTTGTTGCTAAGGCATTATGTGGTTTACTTCTTTCCCAATCCAAATTTCCCTTCTTTTAATCACCACATTCCTCCACATATACATAAAAATAGTTTATGTTTGTATATGGTACTGTCTTTCTTTAATACTTAGGAATATTAAGGTAGGACTTTAGACATAATATTTGGCTGTGTGGAGATTTTCCTACTGGCCTCATAAAAAGAAAACTGGGTAAATGCATTTTTACTTAATAGTATGTTCTGGTTGCTTGTTTCATGAGTGTTGTTGATTCCTAACCAGATCTCTGTGAATTTTACACAACTATGTTTTATCTTCCCCCTCTTATTTTCATAGTATTAGATCTGTTTCAGTGACATGATGCAAATATGTGATTCAGTTATTTTTTTATGAGCCCCAAGAATTCCCACAGAAAGTCATGTGGAGTGATAACATTCATGTCCTTTGGTGGCATGTAAAAGAAAATAAAAGAGGCTTGTGTTACATGTACATTGCAGATCTCAAATTACCAAGGGCATTGCTAGACATAGGCTATCTTGGAGCCAGAAGGACTGAAAATCTGTGATTTGGAGGATATGTAAATAATAAAGACACACGTTCTATTAATCCTCCTTTTATTCTGAAGGAAGTAGCATTAACTCAAAGGGAGTTAGTTCAAACAAAGTAACTCTTGTATATTGTTAATATGATTTTTAGTACAAGTTAAGCAGTTTAGACCTTAAATTCTGTCTTGCAGTTAGCTTAATTTTATGTCCCAAGATTTTATGGGAGCAACCTAAATTTTTTTATGATGGCAAAATACTAGTATTTTTCCAGCCTGGGTAGAGAAATGTTGGATTTTATGTTTGCTCTGAAACAAATTAGCACAGTTTGGTTACAACAGCTGCCTAAATGATGAGAAACAAATTGGATTATAAAAATCTTACTTGATATTTTAGCATGTCAATTAGTTAAGTGAGGATTTGAACCATATCATACAGTCACGAGATGAAAATGACACATAGTGGTCAAGCCAAGAGTCTGATAATGGGGCCGACCTCAGTGCCTGGGTCTGGTCTTGAGACATGTGGGAGAGGGCGGGGATGCTTTTGAAAATAATCCTGTTTCTTCAGTGTTACATCATAGCTGTCTACTTAATAAGACTTTATTGAGTACCCATCATGAGTTAAATGACTTATTTAAGGATAAAACAACAGAGTTTGAAATCATTACAAAACCAAGGCTGTATAATTTTAGTGCAGTGGTATTTGTTTTTCAACTTTGTGGTTCAGAATGCATCTTCTAGTAGAAATATGGTACAATGAAGGATGCTTATTAGGGTAGATGAAGAGTAGACATATGATGTTTGAGTTACTTAGTAGTTGAAACAGCCTTTTTCTTTATTGTAGAGTAATAGAGATTGGATAGTAGAGTCTGAATATTTGATTCCTCTTCATTAACATTCATTTGTCTTGCAAACTTGATTGCCCAAACCTGTCTGCTACAATACTTGTCACTCTCTAGGCAATTGTAACAACAGGAAGTACTACATATTGCTAAGACTAGAAGAAGTTTTAGAGTTCACATCTCTGCTGTTTGTTGAATAGACTGGTGGCTTTTATAATTAAATAATTTCAACCAATTCTTAGTCTTTCCATTTGTAATAAAAATTCTCCCTAGAAATCAGAATAAATCCTTAGTGGGTTGGAATTCATGTGCAGTGCTTTGTATAGTATCTGTACATATATTAATGTTGACTAGAACCTGTGTTGATGAGGCCAACCCACATAAAAATAAAGATAAATCAATCCTAATGGCCTGGAGAAGTGGTTTTCAAACCAATGAAAACATTAGAATCACCTAGAAGATGGCAGATGGAGAAGTAACTATAGACTTTGTGTTTATACCATGGCTGATCAGACCTGATTCATTCTACCTAGCAATGTTTTTAGACATTATAGCCTCTAACTTTAAAGATTCAGAATTAAAAATACAGAAAATTGCTTTTCATCCCCTTTCATAGTGAGATATTTATTTTGGGAGAGGTAGAAAAAAATGAGAAAAATGCGCAGCTTTTGAAATTTCTGTGTCATGTAAATTTCTCAAAATTCATAGGAAATTTAGGTGCATAGTTCGAAAGTGCAGTTCAAGAAGAGGTGTGAGGAAGAAAGAGGGGCTGATGTTGTGAGCTAAAGATAACTTCAGTGATTTGGAAGACCTAATTGAATACGTGTACTTCCACAGACACTGAAGCTATTTATCTGTGTAATCTCTTCGAGCTTGTAGTTATTGGAAAACTTCTCTGTTCTCCCTTGCTGCTTAGCCCAGAGCAGCATGCACAGCATTTGCTTTCTTGGGTGCTGTTTTGGGAGTGCATGCATTTAAGGCTTGTGAGGAAGCCAAGCTGCAGGATCTGGCAGGCTTTCAGATGCTGAACAGGGGGCATGTAACTTGCCATTGGTCCCCAACTGAGAGAACTGTGGATGTAATTTCTTTTTGGTAAACATCCACCATGAAGTCAATTTATCTCCTCTACACATTTGTTTGCCTTTGAGTGTGTGATCCTCACTGTGACGGACATGAGTACTTCTGTAGCATTACTTCACACAACAATGAAAAGGTACCTTGGCAAATCTGTGTAAGTCAGAAGTTAAACGGGATATACAGTAAATATTACCCCTACCCATGGCTGCCAGTCAGCTGCAGTAGGAAAGGGCCTTTCTGATATCTGAGTGATAACCAAAAATCTGGTATGGCTGATTTGGAGCATGATATTGGACTTCATGGTATCAGGGCACATGGTCACACTTTTCTTGTGGTTTGGCTCTGATTTCGATTATTTAATGTGGTTGGTTTAAGGAAGTTAAGACTCTGTTTCTGCTCTTCTGACCTCTTAGTCATTCTTTATTGCTTTTATTATCAGTGACAGCCAGCATCATCCCTAATGTGTATTGAATGCTCATGTTGTGCCGTGAGCAAGGCTCAGCTTTCTATTTAGTCCAAACAGCCACTTTTCCTATTAGGTCCCTGTTGTTTCTCATGTGTTACAGAGGAACAGCTGTGGCTCACAGTAGGGACCAGCTGTGAGGCTTGGGTCAACTTAGAATGGGAGCTTAAACTAAGGCCAGCTTCTGACATCAGGTTCTTAACCTTCTTACTGCGCTGCTCTCCTGAACCAAGATGATGTGGGAAACCATCCACTTTAAGACTTCACTTCTTCTAAATGCTTCACATTTAAAAATTCAAAATGGCATTGATTCCTGTTCCCCGTTACTTTCATTTCATCTAAGTGCCTTTAGTAAAGGAATCCAATGAGTAGGCGAGAAGAATAGCATTGCAGAAAGATTTGCAGTGTAGTTTAGGAGACTTTGGCAAGAAGACATTTTGAGTCTCTAAAATAAATATGACATTTGAAAAGACAAATGAGCACAGTATATGTTTACATACGCTAATTGTTTTTGCAAATGTAGGCAACTCAGCAGTATACCTGTTAATTATATGCTTTCAGCAAGGCTAAATTGCGACGGAATCAGGTTTAAAGAGCATGCAGATTGTACAGAACCTCATGACCAATTATTTTTCTCGCTTTAAGAAATCATACTTGAGTAACCACAAAAGAAGATTTGGAGTTCAAAGAGTCAACAGCTTCTTGGTTCTTCAAGTTATTGAGAATACTTAAGTGTTCTTCTGGGTCTTTAAAATAGCCCTTCTGTGATAAGTGGATGGAAATGCATTGTAATACAGATAGGTGGAAGAGATGAGCCTTGAGGTCCTATGTAAAATTCTTAGAATTTGTTTTTGTTTCTTGTTTTTGCTTATGTAGAAAAAAAAAGGTATTGGACTTGTGAGTTGTTCTCAGCCATAGAAACATTAGCTGCATGTTTTCTTTGTAATAGATATCTAAATGAGCTAAGTATTAATGACCCTGGCTTCTGATTAAAGAGGTATTTGAATGGGTTTGTCTTGGCCAACACCCCTCTACATCTCTTTCTAAAACACTCACAGTGATGGAATGGATAACACTGTAAGTCAAAACCTATTGGCAGAACCCAGAAGGATGCTCCAACAACTTAATGCTGCAAAGGCTGAGATGAAAAAAAAAAATGTATTCTGTCTGTTTAGCTGCTAATTGTGCCTGAGTGAAAGCTCACAGACAACTTCAGAGTCAGCCCCCTGGCATTTCTGGGCAAACCCCGAAGTGAATCAGTTAGAAAGCCCAGCAGATGTTTTATAGCTGTGGGTCTTCTTTGCTGTATTGCAACAGAGTGACACTCTGTGACAGTATTAGTTTATTTAATTACTGCAGAAGTTGTAGCTATAATTATTGGTTTTGACCTGAAGGACTTAAAGGCCAAATAAGGATTTGTGACTTTGACTGTGAAGAAAATTTCAAAATTTCAGCATGAGGCTGTTTTTCTGAAGCAGAGTTTGGTATGTTATTAAAGAAAAGAGGCCATCAATTTAGAAGAGGTATTGGGACAGGTATATGGGGGGAAGGGTTGAAAAGGGAGGGAGAGATTCTGTCATTATTTTATAATTTCAAAAATAAGAAAAAGATTTTGATATAGGCTCAAGAACTAGGGTTGGGAGAAAAAGTGGAAATGAAAAGAAATTTAGACATATCCTGTCGGAGAGTGTAGGCTTCTCAAAGAGTGTATATGTGTGTGTATGTGTGTGTGTGTATGCGTGCATGCACACGCATCTGTGCCTGTGTGAGTGTATATGTGTGAGTGAGTGTATGTGTCTGTATGGTTTTGTTTGTGGGTTTTTGTTGTTTTATCGCACCCCCACCATAGTCATGTATAGGATTTTGATGGAGTTTGGTGTTACAAAGAGTTGAAGATCACTGAGAGCCCTGGAGGGGCCACGGACAAGAGTATAATTGATACAGTTAAAGTCAGGAAGGAAGAGAAGAAAGTGGAATAGCTCTACTATAAACTAAGTTAAGTTTTGTGTTTTTATTTTTAGGCTACGTTGTGGGAGAGGAAGGAGGCTGAGCCATGGCTGCCTTAGCATACAATGTTAACAGTTGGAAACATTTTAACATCTTCCAGGACATACCCAAGAACTAGGAAGGACAGTGCATCTTAGGGAGTGTGGTTGCAGAGTGCTATAATTCAGGCATCAAATTAAAGAACTCAGACAGCAGTGAGGGCCAAAGATTTGATACGAGTTTGTCTCTTTCTGATGTACTGAAAGGCAAAGAGACTTGATTCTCATTCAGTTAAATACACAAAACCACCTGCATGGAGGGATAGGTTTGATAAAGGGTCAATAAACTACTAGTCACCTGTCGGGAAATGAAATTTACTGTAGGCCGACTCTTCAATTCATTTACTAAATATGAGCTAACAGGTGTGTGTATGTGTGTGTGTGTGTGTGTGTGTGTGTGTGTGTGTGTGTGTGTGTGTGAGAGAGAGAGAGAGAGAGAGAGAGAGAGAGAGAGAGAGAGAGAGAACTAGATATAAACCTATGTAATATCATTTGAAAATAAGAGTGAAGTCAATCCAAAATTTAGAATGCTCAGACTTCTGACATTCAACTTAAAAATAATATTTATGGAAAAGTTTGTCTCTAATAGGATACAGGGAAGACATTGGTAAACTAGATGGGAACATAGACGAAAATGGGCTGAGATAAGGATTGGTGTCTTCACAGCTAAAAGAAGGCCAAGTGAGATGAAGAGTTGGAAAGATCCTCAACTCAGAAATTATTTTTAAATATGGGGTTTGTCAGGTACAAAATGACTACTTTGGTGTAGGATAATGACCGGAAGTAAGCTGGGGAAACAAATAGAATTCAAGAAGACAAAGACAAAATCTAGAATTGATGGTGCAGTTAAGGGTGGTAATAATAACAGATGTTTGAGTTGAAAATGTCCTAGCATTATTTAATAAAGAACTCACATGTGAAAAAATTGGACCAAAAAGCCTTGAATGCAGAGGGTTGAGAAAATTCCATAAATCTTCATAAAGAATAAAAAATACGATCCTGATTTCTCATATTAGAGTAGAAGAATATCAGTTAATGCCAATCAGTCAGCTAGTCAAAAGACAGTAGCACCTGGGTGTTGAAGGTCAAGTACGTTTACTCTGTAGTAATCTTGCATGTAACTAGGTGGCCATTACTGGTGTTATTTCCTACCTGAATTCTTTCTATTACAATAGTCACTATAAATGGGTATGATAAAAGGCACACATATGCTTACCAACAAAAACTTAGAATACAAATCCAAGAAAAACAAATGCTCATGTCTAAAATCTTCCTAAGTGTGGTGCTGTCCTGGCTGCACACTGCATCAGAGCCACCTTCTCAGACACAGTAGCTAAAACCAACTTTATCATCATTTCCCATAGGGCACATGGCAGTCTGGTGGGCATTTTCTCCACTGTGCCAGTTTACCGCCTGGGATCAATTCATCTCAAGGCTGCTTTGCTCATGTCTAAACTCTGGATTGTATATGCCTGCCTCAGGTTTGGTATGGCTTAGCATTTCTCTGTCCAGGTTTCTGCTTGTGGGTTGCTTGCATTTCCTTGCACACTGTTGAGGCATTTGATGCCTATATCATCTTCTTGTCATTAGTTAGTATTCTGGCTGCAAAGCCTTGCCAAGTGTTGTGTGTTTCAAATACATACAGTTTGTGTCTTGTTTCTCTGCCCTTTCAAAGGTTACTTGTAAGTATATATTAATATTTTGTTGGAATTCAAGAATATTTTTAACCTCCACATTGATATTTTTTAATGTAGATGTGATTTCTATTTTCTCTTTGAAGCTATAATATAATCACATTTCTCCCATCCTTTTTTGCCCTCCAGTTTCTCACATATATCCCTCTCCATTCTCCTTAAAATCCATGGCCTCTTCTTTTTTATTGTTACTAATGCGTATATGTATATGGACATACATATATTTCCATGAAAATAACCTCAGTCTGTAATAATGTTACTTTATGTATTTTTTCAGAGCTGACCTGAAACAATTGATTAGCTCTTTTCTGGGGAAGAACATCTCTCCTGCTAGCAGTTTTCCTCAGTTCTTTGCAAGGCTGGGACCTCATGGTCTTTTATCTCCTTCAGTATGTCCTTTGTTCATGCCACACTTAGGCCGGCATGATGATGAGACTTTAGGGGTTTACTTGTGATATTACTAGGAGACACAGACTCATGATAAACTCCCCAATCCTCTGTCTCTTACCATCCTCCTGATTTTATAGTAAAACTGTCCTTCCTTTCTTCCTCCCTCCTTCCTCCCTCCCTCCCTCCTTACCTCCTTTCCTCCCTCCCTTCCTTCCTTTCTTGATATTTACCCTTAAAGTTTAAATGGAATTTTGGGATTGAGTTTTGTGTTATGTATGAGATGGATGTTTTTCTTCCCCCCTTTGAAAAGTACTGTCATTTTAGCACAGCTTATTTAAAATTCCTCTTTATATATGTAGCAGCTAATGTGATCTGTGGGACTCTATGGGTGTGTCTCTGACGGCTTTGCCTGCTTCAGAAACTCTTCTTCTCAGTAGGTTGTCTTATCCAGCCTCAAGAAGGAGGTTTTTTGCCTTGTCTTATTGTATCTTGTTGTGTTGTGTTTGGTTGCTATCTTTTGGAGGCCTGGCCTTTTATAGAAATGGAGCGGGGAGTAGTTCTGGGGTAGTGGAGAGGTTGTGGGAACTGGGAAGGGTGGAGGATAGGGAAACTGTGGTCCATTTGTAAGATATGAGAGAAGAATCTATCTTCCAAAATAAAAAGTCAATTCTTTGTTCACTGTTCTGCCATATCAGGTTTTGAAATACACATACTATACTCTTCTGTTTAAATTAGTATGTTCAAAAATCACTTAGGAGCATAATATCTTAATGATTATTGAAAGAAAGTTAAGTGTGATACTGTGTCTAAGTGTAGTAAATGTTCAGTGCTTATCTCTGAATTAATATACACACCTATTTCCACTGTTTAGGTGTGTACTTTTTAAATAATGCATTTTAATTGACAAATGCTATTTTATTTGTTTATTGGGTTTTGATCTGCATATTTATTATATGTAATACGAGATTATATCCTCATTATTAAACCTGTAACCTCACTTAACTTTGCTTGCTGCAATCATACATAAAAATGCTTTAGCAGGACAGTAAGGCTGGTCTAGCACAGGCCAGGTACAGAGTTTGAGCCTCATCACTGTGGGGAAATTATGCCTTTTGGACATTTAAATATATAATTATGTTTGGTGATCACCAAGTAATGCTATTAATCATTCATATTTCTTTCTGCTAAGCAAAACCATTTTAAAATCCTCTTCCTTTACATCAGCATTTTTTATAGATTTCATATTAAGTAAAATCACACAGTATTGTTATCTTTCTGTAATGGCTTATTTCACTTACTGCAATTCTACTCTCTTTTTTGAAGAGAGTTTTTCACTGTACATCATACTTACTTTATTCATGAATCTGTTGATGAACCCTAAGGTTACTTTCTCATCTTAGCTGTTGTGGATAATGATGAAGCATATGAAGCATACATACCTTAACATACCTTTTTCAGTTCTCTGAATAGATACCAAGAAGTGGGACTGCTGGGTAGTACAGTTGTTCTGTGTATTTAAGAGAACCTACAGGGTTGCAGAGACTTATATTCTCAGTAACACTAGACAATATTTACCTTTTTTATGCTTCCTCATCAGTATGTACTGTTCTTCAGATGGTAGCCATTTTCATGGGTATGAGGTCATATCTCATTGTATCTCCATCCCTGGTGATTAGAAACACTGGACATCTTTAAACATATACCCTTGCCCATTGAGCTCTTTTCACTGGAGAAATGTCTGTTCCAGTCCTCTGCCCAGTTGAAAATTCGGTTATTTGTTTTCTTGTTACGAAATTGCTTCAGTTCTATGGGCTTAGCTCTGAATACAATATAGGTCCATGAGACAGCATCCTAAGATCATGAAAAGTTTAGTATTCTATAATAGATTATTATTATTTATATATAGTTTTTCTTATATGACAGGTTATCTCTTTTACTGACATTATAGTAATTTCAAGTTTGAAAGTCTCCTTGGGAACTTCAGATTTAATAGTATTTTCATTTTAAATTATTTGTGTTATATGTTTAAAAATGTTAGTGTTATTCATAAACTTCAGTTTTATGTGACTTCCTTTAATACCAGAGCCAAAGTAAACTGTTACATAAAGATAAAATATGGCAAGAAATGCTCAGAAAAGTTACTACAGATCTTATAAATATGTGTATATAAGATGTCATTGAATTTAGTTTATATGTTTGACACCATCTATACTTTTTATGAATTTTAAAGAAATATCACTGTAAGTTGAGGTAAAAACCAATTTTATGATCATTAGGATGTTTACAAACAATAATCCCATGTTTTGCTGTTTTAATATCTGATAGTTACATACAAGGATACTGAGATTCAAGATGACCCAACAAGATGGTAGTTTTTTTCTAAAACTTGGAAATGTGATGTATTTGATGAGGTATATCAAATATTGCAGCAAACCCGAGTTCAGTTTCCAGGACCCATGTCAGAAAGCTCACCACTGCTTGTAACTCTAATTATTCATGCACACACACACACAAACACACACATATATGTAAACACACACATGCACACACACATACACACAGAGAATGATGCATATAAATAATAAATCTTTAAGAATTACATTGCAGATATTTGGCTATCAGACAAAGATTCTACTGTGACAAAAGAGTATTTTGATCCTTATTTGTAATAAGAGACTATTTTGAGAAATGCTATTTTTGTAAAATAGGAATGAAAATTGTTCACTTGATCATACTTTTCTATCAAGCCAATGGTGGTCTCTGGCCTCTGAATAGGAATTTAGTAGTTCAGCCACTTAATTTTTAAAAAATAATTTTAAATTTTTCCTAAAATAGATTTTTTTTCACACAGCATATTCTGATCATGGTTGGCCCTGTTTCCAGCCACTTAATTTAATGACAAGTTTATGGGATTGTTTTGTAAAACTTCATGACTGAAGGAATCAAAAGTTCCACTGACCTTCTCTCTGTAACCTTGGGAAGCCATGCTTATATTATAGAGTGGTGAAATGAAGCATACAAAAGCAAGCTTTGGAGTCAGACTGCTCATAATCCAAGATATACCACTCAACACTGGTGGCCCCTGTGGTAATGTAACCTTTCAGACCCCAAAGTTTTCTTTCTGAAAAATATAGATCAAGATAGAATTTATATCATAGGCAAATTTTTTTTTAAAAAAAACTTTATTTATTTATTTATTTGCCTTGGTGTTTGCCTGGAACTGGAACTACAGACAGTTGTTAGCTGCCATGTGGGTGCTGGGAATCGAACCCGGGTCCTCTGGAAGAGCAGACCGTGCTCCTAACCACTGAGCCATCTCTCCAGCCCCCATAGGCAAATTTTAATATGAAAAGAATTAACTTGGTGTCTGTTACAGAGCTCGCATTGACATCATCATGATGATGTTATATTATGATAAAATATCGTGATCATGACGATATGATGATTATGGCTTAATATATAGAATTGACTTGTAGTAGAAGATACTTTTCTGCATCAAGTTAAAGATTTTCTTGTTTTCTCTTTTTGTAAACCAACTAGTTATAATGTGGTACTCTTAGCATTTATGTTACATGAAGCAAGAGGTACTTTTCTGCCTCAATTTCTTTTCTTGTCTTTATTTTTGCATCTGTGTGGACATGTGTGTATGCATATAAGTGTGGGTTTCCAGAACTAGGGCTAAAACTCCGGGTCTTGGTATGTTAGGGAAGTGCTGTATAACAGATTGCATTCTTTACCCCTGCCTATTCAACTTTTGAAATGCCAATCCTGCATATTTATTGAGGAGAAATCCCACATGTTAATAGTTAATATACTTTAACATTTTAAAGCAACTTTCCTTTTGTGTATTTCCAACTTTTTAATTCTTGTGAGCCAACCCTGTTACCTTTAAAATAGACCTGTTGCTTGAGTCTGTTGCATTGTTTTGTAGAGCTAGTTGAATCGCTCAGATAGAAGCACAGCTGCATCTTGGTGGTTGCACATAACTGAAGCCTATTTCTCATGTGTGCACACTCCTCAAGGTATGGGCAGCTTTGTATCTACTTGTCTTTCCACGCATCACTCATGAACAGAACCAGGAAAATGAGTCCACAGCTTCATGACTGAATCACCTTTACATGCTAGGATTGGGTCCTTCTTGAGAGTGTACAGATTTTAGAAATGGTGTTGCCTCCTCTGTCAGTTCACATGTACAGCTGTGCTGCTGTGTCTAGGAGACACTGTTTTCTTGCAGTCAGCCACTGCCTCCAGCCCTTACATTTTTTTTCTGGCTCCTCTTCCACAATGATCCCTGAAGTTTGTCAGGAGGGAGCAATGTAGAGATGTCCCATTTAAGGGTAACCATTCCAAAGTCCCATAACCACTGACTTTTGCTAGTGGTGGGTCTCTGTGTTAATCACTGTCTACCACAGATAGAAGCTTCTCTGATGGGGGTTGAGAGATGCACTGGTCTATGGGTATAAGCCATTAGAAGTTGGTTTAATACTATGTCTATTTGTTAGACTAATAGTAGCCTCTTCCTAGGGTCTATGGTTCATTAAGTCATAGGTTCTTGACTTGATAATTGTGCCAGTTATGGGTTCCATTTTATACAGTGGGAATAAGGGAACCTAGACCCAGCAAAAAGATCATTTTTTCCTCTCATTTGTGGATGTTAGCTTTGAACCTTCAGATATGTGCACTTTTTTTCGACCAGGGAGGGTTAAGTGCTAAGATCCTCTCTAACTCTATTGTTACTCTCTGCTTAAAGACTAGAAAACTAAAGTTTGATAATGCATGGAAACATTCTAAGATCACTAGCTTCTAAGTAGCATTAAATCTAGGCCTATATGATCTCAAGTTATGGTCTTGTCTTTGTAGTCCAGACGCCTGCTCATTCCAATATCAAATTTTTCACCCCCAATAGCCAGACATCTCTGCTCTAGACCAGCAGTGATTTATTCAAGCCAGGTAATCCAGATTTTGTGGTTGATCTTGTAAAGTGACATGTTGAAATGCCCTCATGAGGATATACATTTGAGGTGAATGAGAATGAAGTTGAAGTTGTTACAAAGAGGTAGGGTGAAAAGTCACAGGAATTTTCAGAGGTAGGCTGAAAAGTCACATTGTCTGGGTAACCTACATAGACTACATCCAAAGCTGAAATTGACTGCCTTTATATGTATAGTCTATAATTTAAGTAGTAGGATTGAACTGATAATATATGCTTTTGTGTAGCTACCATGTAGAGACCACTACTTTATTTAACTTGTATGAATGATCTATAAGTTCCACAGAAATTGTGTTGAATCTGAATTAAATTAATATTGCCCAAGTGATAATAGTCTTAAATATCACTTCTTGGATATCTTATTCATTTAATTAATTACTATTGATTCAAGATCAAATAGAAGACATAAAGTCCTGCAGTTTTTAAGATAATTCTCTTAGAAGGTATGTTCTATTATGAAGTCAGCTATAGAGAAACCTGAATTTATTTTCTGATGTCACTCCAATTCCCAATCTAATAAAAAACATTTTGTATCATTTTTTTTAACCAAATTCCAATGCTCTTTTCAGGCTTTATATAAAAGTGCTAAATGAGTCTGATGATTTCCTATAAATTATTTTGGGTAAACTGAGAGCATGTCTCTGCACAGTGTTTTTGGCATTATGACCTGAGTACTTATCTATTTCCCAGTGTTCAATCAAATAAGAATATGAAGAAAGCGTTTACAATGTGTGGTAATCTTACACTCTATACTCTCAAACTGTATTGTGGTAATTTTGTACTGATAAAAGGTAAAGAAAATAAACAATAATTCAAAGTAAATTTACAAAAAGCCCAAAGAAATGAATAATTGAGAAATAGAGTTTCATGGTTGTGATATACTTAGTGACATTTCTCATAGAAATCACCAAAGGGAACAGTAGTTGTCTGTAAGTGCCTTTTGTCTTTATTGAAAAATGATTTAACAACTCCGTCTATCTCTAGTGACTTTTCAAGGCTGTAAGACTAGATAAGAAATAGTGAAATTAAAAGCTATACTTTCAGCTCAGTCCTGCTGCTAATTACTTGGAGGAAGATGTTTAGGTAATCTAGACATTTGACGCCTCTCTTTCTCACCATCTAATGTACCTTGCAGAGTTGAACTTGAGCAACATGTCTAAAAATGTCACGTGTTGCCTCTTGACTTGTGTCCTCAAAGCTAACTAACTGTGGCTGGGAGGTTGGGAGGCCAACTTGGTCAGAGCATTTTGTCAGTGGTCATCATAAATAGTCAGCTATTACTGCTTTTTCCACTTTACAATTTGAAAGGTATTTATTGCTATAATATAATTTTTAAAGAAATACTTTAATTCATTTTAGATACCAACAATAGATTCCCTATTATCCCTTCTTCCTCTCCCCCTACCCTTATTCCTCAACCTGCCCCACCCCCTGCCATCTTCTCTTCCAAAAAAGTAAAGTGTCCCAGGGAGAGTCAGCAAAGCTTGATACATTCAGTTGAGGCAGGTCCAGCCCCCCCACACACCCCCATCAAGGCTGTGCAAGGTATCACTCCATAGGTAAAAGGCTTTCATAAAGCTAGCTCAAGTACCAGGGATAGATTCTGCTTCGCTCCCACTGCCAGGGGCCCCTTAAAAGACCAGACTACACAACTTCTCCTATATGCAAAGGGCTTAGTCTAGTCCCATGCAGATCCTACAGCTGTTGGTCTAAAGTTCGTGAGTTCCCACTAGCATGGTTCAGTTGTCTCTGTAGATTTCCCCATCATGATCTTGATCACTGGCTATACCTCCTCACTTCCTACCCTCGCTGCTCAGATAATCCCACTTTTCTCTCTTTGAACTCCTGGAGGTCAGGCTGGTGATTAGCTGTGGATCTCTCAATCTCTGCATCTGCTTCTACCAGTTACTGGATGAAGGCTGTATGATGACAGGGTATTTATTCACCAATATGAATACAGGGGTAGGGTAGCTCAGGCACCCTCTCCACTGTAGTCTAAGCTGGGGTCATCCTTGTGGATTCCTGGGAGCTTCCCTAGGACCAAGTGTCTCCCTAATCCCATGATGTCTCCCTCTATCAAGATATCTCTTTCATTGCTCTCCCACTCAATCTCTGTTGCAGCCCTACCATTCTGTTTCCTTTATTCTCATTCCCATCTCCTCCCCTCTATTGTCCTACCCCTAGTTTACTCAGGAGATCTCATCTATTTCCTCTCCCCAGGGAAATTCATGTAAGGATTCTCTTTGTTAACTAGCTTCCCTGGAACTGTGAGTTATTGTCTGGTTATCCTATGCTTTACGTCTACTATCCATTTATGAGTGAGTACATACCACATTTGTCTTTATGAGTCTAATAGCTTTTATTGGAGAGGATGTGGAGGAATGGGAGCACTCTTCTACTGTTGGTGGGAGTGCAAACTTGTACAGCTAGTTTGGAATTCAGTATGGTGACTTCTTAGAAAATTGGAAATCAGTCTATTCAAGACCTAATGGTACGTCTCTTGGGCATATACCCAAAATATGTTCAACCATACCACAAGGACACTTGCTCAAATATGTTCATCACAGCGTTATTCATAATAGCTGGAAGCTGGAAACAACCCATATGCCCCTCAACCAAAGAATGGATAAAGAAAATGTGGTACATCCACACAATGGAGTCTTACTTAGTAGTAAAAACAATAACATTATGAAATTTGCAGGCAAATGGATGGAACTATAAAAATATTAACCTGAGTGAGGTAACTCAAACTCAGCTTTTATTCTTGACATCAATCCAATCAAATATCAATCAACATTGATATTTCACACAACAGTGTGAAATAAAACCTGCTAAACTTCATGGCTAGTATGTGTTATTATAGAGATAAAAGATTTATTTGCTGTAACATGCATTCATTTCCTCGTAAGAAAATCTCACCATATCTGTTTCTCTAAGTGGACATATAATAGTTCTTTCTGTTGTGGTTCATAGACGTTTTTTGACAAAAAGGCAATTATATTTTTTCTTGTGCTGCCTTTGGGTCTTATTACTATTTGATTTTCCACAGAATTTATCTCTGGAAAAAACTTAAGCCTTAAATAGTGGTTAAAATGAGTTTAAGAAGAAATGTAAAGCTTCCCCACACAGTTACAAACAAAACACAAATTTGCCTCCAATAATCTTGGACTAAAAGTGAACTACTGCCCCCTTGTGGTAGGTGTATATATTCCCCAACACAAACAGAAATTTAGGATCTCCCACCACAAAACTACCTACCCTTTACAATGAATATAAAGTATTAATGGAAATAATTTTTAGCCATTTCTCATTGCTTATTCTTCCATATCACTAAATAAAGAGAACCAAGTCTTAGAATATTTTCTCCCCTCTGTGTGAAGTATATCTAAGATTGTTTAGGGAACCAAGCCAAATTCCATCTCTTTGGTGTTGACCACATTGCATCAGGTGTGTGTTAAAGCTTGGAACTGTCTTATTGGACCTATTAAAATCATATTACACAGCCAAAGGACAATAAGGAACATTTAAAATACCACGTACAGGAAACTTTAGTGATATTATAATTATTCACGAAGGTGTAAGTCCCTTGGGGTTTAACTGTTTCCTATTTCTACCATTTTGAATATAAAACAAGATCTCTAAACCAGTCCAGATAGGTGTAATGGACCAACTGTCTGATGTAAGGGCCAAAGGGACCTTTTTAATGTTAACTCTATTATTGTAAGAACTAGATAGTGACACATAGTCAGCAACTTCCTCTCCAGGTCTAATAGCTTACTGAAATCATTTTCCTAAGCTGGCAGAGGTAGTAAGTTTTCTGAAATTCTGAAGAGTTTTCATGTTTGTATGCTTAGAGAAGTCAAATTCATCCATTGGGTTTGATCTGAATGATTGGCATGCTCTACTGCTTATGATGCAGGAAGGAAAAGTCCAGGGGAGTTATATGTGATTGTGTGCATATTTTTTATTAGTACTATTTTCTATCCTAAACCGTGTTTTCCAATTTTTACTCTCCGCCAGTTTCATGTACAGATACAGCAAATTTTAGCCATTTAACCCTCATTTCCTGGGGATCATAATATAATTACATCCTTTCTTCCTTCTCCCTCAACACCGTTCACCCATATACCTCTTCCTGCTCCCTTTCTGATTCATAGCTCTTGTTTTATTAATTTCTGGTGCTCACATGTACATCCACACACACTCATATTACTTACTCAGTCCATACAATGTTACTTGTGTGTATGCTTGGAGGGTTGACCCTTTGCTATTATAGAACCAATTGGTGTGCTTTCTTTGGGGAAATATGTTTCCTCCTGTTACTTCATGCACCCTTACTGTTGGCTCATGCTGGTCATTTTTATGCTTTATAGGTATCACAGCTGAGTAGGGCTGCTGCTTGTTCCTCTTTAGAAGCTTGCATGGTGCCTCTTGATACCATGAAAACTCATCCTCAGAGAGGAGACTTTAGATCAGTTAGAACTTAGTTTCTCTGAGCCATGTCTCTGAAGTACCTGATCTATTTAGCAATAGAGACTTACCCACCTCTCCTGGGGTAACCAAGGGCACTAGAGAGCATTTGTAATGTTTTGGGAGACTCTAGAACAACTCTGACCCACAACTCAAAAGACAGTTTCTCAGGCCTGGTGTCAGAATTCAGATGGTCTTTGACTCTTGGAGGGAGCGCTGTAATTCCAGATGGGAAATTTTCATTTAAACTCTGTATGTATTCATACACTGACATACCATACACATGTTAAGGGATTTTTAAATAGATAATAATGTGATTCTTTATGGCTTTCCCAGGTATCCTTAATTCCACCTTCTTCTTCCTTCTGTATTTGACTCTGTCTCTGCCTAACTGAATACCCTCTCCTTTCTTATTTTCCAGATCAGATCACCTATATCTGAATGTTTTCTTTCTCCCATAATCTGGAATAACCCACTTCTGAGTTCCTACAATGACTCTAGTTCATGTACTCAAATCTGAATATTTGGAGCTAGGAGCCACAGATGCAAGAGAAAATGAAATGTTTCTTTGAACCTGGATTACTTCAGTCAATGTTATCCTTTCTAGTTCTACCAATTAACCTGCAAATTTCATTTTTCTTTAAGCTGAATAGTTTTCCATAGGGTATATGTACTGCTACAGTCTCATTCATCCATTGTAGGATATTTAGGTTGTGTCTATTTCCTAGATGTTGTGAATGAGCAGCAGTGAACATGTCTGTGCAATTATCTGTGGAGTAGAATATTGTGTCCTTTGGACATATGCCAAGGAATGATACAGCTGGACCATATGGTAGATTTATTTTTATCATTTTGAGAATTTTCCACATAATTTCCAGAGTGGATAGACAATTTTGTAATCTGACCAACTAGATAAGGGTTTCCTTTCCTCTTATAACCCTCCAGTGTTTGTTGTTGGCTGTTTTGTTGATTTTTGCCATTATGACTGAGGTAAGATGGAATCTCAAAGTTATGTTGATATACATTTACCTAATTGGTGAGGACTAAGAGCATTTTTGAGCTATTTCTTAGCTCTCACTGTTTTGTTTTGGTGGGGTTTTTTGTTTGTTTGTTTGGTTGGTTGGTTGGTTTTTGATAACTCTGTTCAGGTTTCAGGCCCACTTTGTGAATGAATCAGGGTGATTTTGTTTGTTTGTTTTGGCTTTTATTTTTTAGTTCTTCTTTTGTACATGAGAGTTTAAAAGACAAAAATGTAGTTTCTTATTTTACAATATTCTTAAAATAAACCCAGCTATTTTTTTTTATGCACACACAATGCCAAACATTTTGTGCTAATGTATAGGGAAGAAAAGCATTTATTTGTGCTTCTTGATTTTGTTTAAATGATAATTGGTGGAAAGGTGCCGTTTTCTTTTAACCCAGAAACTCACAATGGAGTACTATGCAGCAGTAAGAAAAAAATGATACACTAAAATTTACAGGCAAATGGATGGATTTGGAGAATATTCTCCTGAGCAAGGTATCATAGTCCCAGAAAGATAAACAGGGGATATACTCACTCATTGGTGGACTTTAAGCAAAAGCACTCTTATTTCATTGAAAGAGGATGTGTGAATAAAATGATTTAAACACATACACACAAAATTCAATATGGTTTACATTGCTTACAAATTTAGCTGTTTCTATAAGATGAAAGACTGATATGAATCATATGTGAATTTGGTAGTTTTTAGTTCTTTATAAATTCTAGATATTAGTCCTCTGTTAGATGTATAGCTGGCAAAGATTCTATTCCATTCTCTTCACAGGGCTGGTTGTTACTTTAGCTGTGCAGAAGCTTTTTAGTTTTTTATGGAGTTTTGTTTATCAGTTGTTGGCCTTAATTCTTCAGCAAATGGGGCCCAATTTGAAAGTTCTTTTACACTCCTGAACCAGGTAGTGCACTGCCTTTGTTTTCTTCTAGAAGATTCAGGCTTCATGTTTAAGTCTTTGATCCATTTGGTGTTAGTTTTTGTGGAAAGTGAGAGATATTCATCTGCACGTGGACATTCAATATTTCAGCACCATTTGGTAAAGATGTTTTCTTTTTTTGGCATCTTTGTCAAATACTAAACAGCTAGAGTTGTGTGTACTCATAGTTGGGGTTTGATTTTGTTCCGTCATTCTACAGTCTCCATCTCTGTTTTTGTGCCTGTACCATATTGTTTTCATGTTACTCTGACTCTATATTATATCTTGAATTCTGAAATGATTATCCTGTTAGCATTATTGTTTATGCTAAAGATTATTTTGGCTATCCAGCATGCTATGTGCATTCTCATATGACTATTAGGATAGTTGTTTCTATTTCAGTGAAAAATGAGATGGGAATTTTTTTTAAAAAAATTGGGATTGCATTGAATCTGTAAAAGACTTTTGATTAAATGGTTTATTTTACAATACTAATTTGACCAGTACATGAGAACAGGGTATCTTTTCATCTTATTGTCACTAGAAACTAGTGTCTTAATCTATTTCTTTCTTCAGAGGCTTAAAGTTTTCATTGTAAAGTTTACTTCACCTTTTTAATTAGGTTTATTCTTAGATATTTTATTTTCTTTGAGGTTATTGGGAATGGAGATATATACATGGTTTCTGTGTTTGCTATTGGTTTTTGCTCTTGATGTGTGTAAGTTGATTCCATGTCATGTTATATTGCTGAATTTATTTATAGTGTTTAGAAGTTTTATAGTAGAATTTTTGGGACCTACAGTATATAATAATATGTTATCTTAAAAGAGGAAAGGTTTCATTTCTTCTTTGCCTATTTGGTTCCTTTCAAGTGTCTTCTCTTGTTTGCTCCAGCTAGTATATCAAGCATAGTGTTGAAAAGGTATGGGGATAGTGCACAGCCCTGTCTCATTCCTGACTCCTCTGAGATTGCTTTTAAATTTTCACCATTTAGGATAGTGTTGGCTGTGGGCTCCTCAGATACAGACTTTGTTATGCTATAGAATGTTTAGTCTACATTTTCTGAGACTATTATCGTAAAGGCATGTTGGATTTTGTCAAAGGCCTTTTTTTATCTATGGATATGGTCTTGTGTCTAGTCTTTAAATCTATACATGTAGTTTATAACATTTATTGACTTATGTATGAGGAACTATCTATTTTAAGTATAAAAACCAACTTGGTTATAGTGGATAATCATCTTTATATATATATATATGTGTGTGTGTGTGTATGTATACATATATATGTGTGTGTATTTTATTGAGCATTTTTAATCTATGTTTTTATCTGTGGAATTGGCCTGTAGTTTTCTTTATTGCTGTGCATTTACCTGGATTTGACATTAGAATGATATTGACTCCATAAAAGGATTTTGAGAGTGCTATTTCTATTTTTGAATAGTTCAAGAAGGGACTGGTTGTCTGTCCTCTTGGTTTTTCTTTGCTTCTATTTAATTGTTTTTCTGCTCTGATTTATATTATTTCATGTTGTCAACTGGGTTTGTATTTGGTTTGTTCATGGTTTTTCCAAATTTTATGTTGCTTCATTAAGTTATTTGTGCTATTTCTGACTTTTAATGTCAGCACTTAGATCTGAACATTTCTCTTGCTGAACGGGTTTTCAATATGACCCAGCAGTTTTGTTGTGTTTCATTTAGTTCCAGGCTTTCTATCCTTATTTCTTCTTTAACCTACTCATTATTTTGTAGAGTTGTTTAATCTACATGAGTGAGTGTTTACTAGTGACTTGCTTGCTGTCAGGTTAAAGTTTTGTTTAATTATGGTCAGATAGGATACACTGAGTTATTTCAATCCTTCTGAATTTGTGATATTTTTAAGTAAAGCTTCCATGTGCTATAAGTAGAATTTGTGGTCTTTGTCATTTGAGCTAAATATTCTAGAGATATCTGTTAAGACCATATGATCTTTGATGTCATTTATTCTGATGTTTCTTTGTTTTTTATCCAACTTCCCCGTGTATTAGAGAATGTACAATACTGAAAACATCTCTTAATGGGTCTATGTTAACCCTTTGTCTTTAATTTCAGAAGAATATTTTTTTTCTTTGTGTTCATCTTTCCCTCTGAATTTTTTTTTTTATTTTCATCCATGTATATCCTTATTCAAGGTCTCTTCCCCCTCCCAACACATCTGGTCATTTTTTTCCTCTGCAACTCCCCATCCCCTCCCTGGGCAGGGAGCAGACAGTCCCATGGTCCCACTGACCCAGTAATGCTTAGATCAGTCTCCACTTCTGGCCAAATCCAGTTCTTTCCCCCCTCCCTCA